>PVJI01007054.1:0-81173 GCA_004026765.1 Micronycteris hirsuta
CCGGCCACTGTCAGACTGTTCTTAATTTCAATGTCTCTGGTTATGTTTTGCTTGCTTTCTGCTTTTCTTGATTATGTTCCAGTTAAAGGTGAGATCATATGGTATTTGTCCCTCACCGCCTGGCTTACTTCACTTAGCATAATGCTCTCCAGTTCCATCCATGCCATTGCAAAGGGTAAAAGCTCCTTCTTCCTTTCTGTTGCGTAGAATTCCATTGTGGAAATGTACCATAGTTTCTTGATCCATTCATTTGTAGATGGGCACTTAGGTTGTTTCCAGCACTTGGCTATTGTGAATTGTGCTGCTATGAACATTGGAGTGCATAGGTTCTTTTGAATTGGTTTTTCAGGGTTCTTAGGGTATAATCCCAATAGTGGAATTGCTGGGTTGAAAGGCAGTTCCATTTTCATTTTTCTGAGGAAGTCCCATACTGTTTTCCACAATGGCTGCACTAGTCTGCATTCCCACCAACAGTGCAGTAGGGTTCCCTTTTCTCCACATCCCCTCCAACAGTTATCTGTTGCTTTGTTGATCATGGCCATTCTGACTGGTGTGAGGTGGTATCTCATTGTGGTTTTAATTTGCATCTCTCTGATGGCTAATGACGTTGAGCATCTTTTCATACGCCTCTGGGCCCACCTGCATAGCTTTTTAACATCCATTTATTTTTCCTTAAGTTTGTTCTGTTATTTCACTAGTTTCTTTATTTTAGTTTATTGCAAATCTCATATATTACTCGTCCCTTCTCTTATTTCATTTTGCCTTATTCCTTCTCTTATTTTTGTTTTCTCTCTTGCTATGACTTGTTTCCATGCCACACTCTTACTATTTGCAACCCCCATCCAGCCTCTCAAAACCATTTGTCCTGTCATTAGTCATCTCACATTCTTTTTCCTGTTCTTATAATATCCTTATTCTCTCTCCACCTTTATTAATCTTTCCTTGTTGGCTGTTGACATGGTGGTGGTTGTTGCATTTTTTCCATTTTATTTCCACATTTTCACTATTTTTTATTTCAAATCTCAAATTATACTGTTCCCCTTTCTTACTCCATTCTGCCTTCCTCCAGTTCTTTCTTTCTTTTGCTTTAAATTTCACTTTTTCCCTCTCTTAGCCTGGTTTTCATTCCTCATTCTTATTATTTCTTCTCCTTCTATCCTTTCAAAATCTCTTTCCTTTCCTTTAGATACCTCATAAACTTTTTTTCTTTCTTTCTTTTTTTCCTGCTTATTCCCTTTCCACCTGTATTAATCTTTGCTCATTTATCATTGATGTTGCAGTGGTGAATGTTTTTCTTCAATTTGGTTCTTATTTTTTCACCACTTTTAAAATTTCTTTTAAAATCTCATACTAGGAGGGAGGAAGATGGTGGCAATATTGTAGGTGTGAGCTGAGCTCACTTGCTCATGCACCCAACTGGGACACCTAGTTGATCTTCTGAAGAACAGAGTGAACAGCCAACAGAATCCCAGCAGATATGACATTTGGAAGCCAAAGTGTGCAGAGGATGCTTAAAAACAGGTGGTAAGGTGACGTGGACTCTGGCCCAGTGTCCATGGCATTATGGATGAGAATAAGTCTACCAAGACCTGATCTGCTTGGGGAGGAAATGTGGCTGATCTCTCAAAGAAGAACCAGGAACCTGTTCCTCAGTGGGCTTTTATTGGGTTTAATTTGCATAGGAATACAGAGCGTACATATGTAAAGCTCATCAATCATTGTCAGGCAGTAATGATCAAACAATAGATAACATTCAAAGAACTCTGAGGGCTTATTTTGAGTCAGGGTCAGATAGCTAAAGGGCCATAAAACTTTGGGGAACAAACTCATTTCATGCTTGGACCCTTATCATTTAAATTGAGGGTATTAGCAAAGTAGGTCTCACAGGATTGTATGCATTCTTCCTTAGGCCTGATCACCCAGGGGAACCCACCCTTTCCAGCACAGGGCTGAACCCACCTCCAGCATTGTTTCAGGCTGAAGGCATTGTTTCAGGCTTAAGTCAGGTAGGGGAAGTAAGGCAGCCAAGAGATTAGGAGACTTCTTGCAGACAGAATGAGGACTCAGGTTATGTCAAAGCCGAGGGGTGAGGGTCCATCACCCCCTTTTTCCATAGTCCCCCAAGTCCTTCCCTGGGACCACTTAGTGACTGTGCCTGTCTTAGGTCATTCCCCCCCTTGAGGAATCTTACCCATCATTGGCTAACCAGCCATGTGCTTGGGGCCAAACAGGGCGAAGTAAAAGGGGCAGAGGTGGCACCCCTGCCAGGGAAATAAGCTTTGTCTCCTTAGTGGCTTAGTGTCCCAAGGTCTCTCACTCAGCCTTAGCCGTGGGGAGTTACAGCTTCTGAAACCAGGCAGAGCAGTTCCTAACAGTAAGGAGATTTTGTAGGCTGACAGGAAGGTCCCTGGGCCCTGTGCCAGAGACTGTGGCTGCAGCAGGAGCATTGGAGGTGAGCCAGGTCAGTGATAGCCACTGAGCAGCTCCCTCCCTTCCCATAGCACGGAAATCTCAGACCCCCACCAGCAGAAACCTGGACACTTAAAATTGTGGGGGGAATAAAATGGCAGTAAGTGACACACAGCCAGTGGCATACCCGGCTGGACAGTGGTCACCAGCTGGGGCAGTACCAGAGAATTTGAGGAGCCAGGTGACACCTGGAGCTGGGAGAAGAGATGAGCAGCGACTGGCCAGGACCCAGATAGACTCTGGACTGGTCAGAGTTGGACTATGTGGAAAGCTGGGCACTTGTTAGAAACAGGAGACAGCATACAATGGGACTTTTCTCAAAAAAAGAACCAAGCCCTGGCTGGTGTGGCTCAGTGGATTGAGTGCTGGCCTGCGAACCAAAGGGTCACTGGTTCAATCCCCAGTCAGGGCACAGGTCTCGGTTGAGAGCCAGGTCCCCAGTAGGGGGCACACAAGAGGCAACCACACATTGATGTTTCTCTCCATCTCTTTCTCCCTCCCTTCCACCTCTAAAAATAGATAAATAAATAAATGAGAATCCATACAAGGAACTCACACTTGGAGTAGCCGAGCCAGTGAAGATCGGACATGATTTGCCCCCACTCAGGGCACCTCATGGATTGACCAAAGGAGGGCAAAATGAGGTGGATTATTGGTGATGGCCAGGTGCAAATGCACAGAGTAAACAGTGCAGGCCTGACAGTGCTCTGAGGGCTTAGGGTAGAAACTTGGCACCTGTGATTACTGTAGCCCAGACTAAGACCCCATCCTTGAGGAACCACAGGAAAGGAAAATAACAGACCCTAGGCCCCTCTGCTTGCAGGATCCATGAAGATCTGCAAAATAGGTTTGGCAGGTGAAAAAAGGTGTAAAATCAGCAGGAGGCATTTTTTCCCAGGATTAAGAGAATAAGACCTGGAGCTGTGAGAAAACCAGAGACAGAGCCAGAAAGAAATCAGACAACTGAGACAAATTTCATTTTGCTATCTTTCAGAACTTGCATTTTTTTATTTCTTTCCATTTATTTAGACTTTTCTGTTTTGCTTGTTTCATTGTTTGATTTTTTCATTTTTCCTTTCAAATTGCATTTTAATTTTTCTTCTTTCACTTCACTTGTATTCCAAATAACACACTACTCTTGGTCTTTTATTTTTATTCTTTTTTTCAGATTATATATTTCTTACCATACTATTGTTATTCCAAATCCCACACAGCACTCTTCCCTGGTCTTAATCCATTTCACCATCTTCCTGAGCTTTATTCCTGTTGTGGTTAACTTTATTTTCCCTTACACTACACCAAGTTTCTATCCCTTATTCTAACTATTTCTCTTTCATCTAACCTTACGTAAGTGCTCTTCTCTCTTAAGTTAGCTCACATTCTTTTTCCCCTCTAATAAGGGTCTTATTTCTTTTTCACCTTTATAAACAGTGGCTGGTTGGGTGAAATTTCATGGTTATTGCTCTATTTCATTAAAGTAACTCCTATTCAATAGTTGTGTGTATGTTAAATCCCATAGAATACTCTCCCCCATCTTACTCTATTTAACCTTTGGCCTGACCATGACCAGTTGAGTAAGGAATTTTATTTCATTGATTTCTCTCTCCCTTTTTTTTCTTTCTTTATTCCCCCTCTCTCAACCTGGGCTTTACTCTTACTCTAATAGTTTTCTTCCCCCATCCTCTCGTAATCATTTTTATTTACTATAGACATCTCATATTCACTTTTTACTTTTCTACAATATTCTTATTGCCATTTGACAGTTATTAAACTTCATTCAGCAGCCATTGCTATTAGCCCTGCTGTGATTTTTATGCAATTTTTCTCCCATTGGTCCAGTTGCCTTTTAAATTTTAGATCAAACCTCATAGTATATACTTCCCTCTTCTTACCCCATTGTGCTCCTCACCCTTTAGTGTTTTACTTACGTTATAAACTTTTCTCTCTTCCTCTCTCCCACTCAGTTCTATCCCGACTCTTATAATTTCTCCCTCTTACCATGCAACATTTTCTGCTTTTAGTCATCTCACATTCCCTTTGTCATATCTTATAATATCTGCGATCTAGTATAGAATTTCCTCAAAAAACTAAAAATGGAACTGCCTTTTGACCCAGCAATTCTACTGCTGAGATTATACCCTAAAAATTCTGAAACACTAATTCAAAAGAACCTATGCACACCAATGATCATAGCAGCACAATTTACAATAGCCAAGTACTGGAAACAGCCTCAGTGCGCATCAGTAAATGAGTGGATCAAAAAACTATGGTACAGGCCCGGCTGGTGTAGCTCAGTGGATTGAGCGCAGGCTGGGAACCAGAGGGTCCTGGTTCGATTCCCAGTCGGGGCACATGCCTAGGTTGCGGGCCAGGTCCCCAATGAGGGCCATATGAGAGGCAACCATACATTGCTCTTTCTCCTTCCCTTCTCCTCTCTCTGAAAATAAATAAATAAAATTTAAAAAAATCAGATGTAGTATTAAAAAAAAACTATGGTATGTTTACACAATGAATACTTCACAGCACAAAGAAAGAAGGGACTGCTACCCAGAGACATTGAAATAAAGAACATACTGACAATAACCAGAGGGGAGGGAGGAGGGGGATAATGGGGGAAAGAAAGGGAAGGGTCATCAAGGAACATGTATAAAGGACCCATAGACAAAACCAAAGAGGGGTGGGATTGAGTGTGGGAGGTGGGAGTCAGTGGGGCAGCAAAGAGCAGTGGGGGGATGGAGACCATGATAATAGAAAAACAATAAAAATTTAAAAAAAATTTTAAACCCTCATACTATACACTTTCCTTTTCTTACCCCATTTTGCCTTCTTCTCTCCCTTTTTTATTTACAATGTAAATATTATTTTCTTTCCTCTTTACCTTGTTTCTATTCTCTACTCTTATTATTTCTCCTCCTGTTATACTCTCAAAATCATTTTTTTCAGTTACCCATCTCATTTTCATTTTTCCTTGTAATAATCTTAATTTCTTTACACCTTTATTAACATTTGCTCATTCACTGTCAATAGTGTGTTTGTGAGTGGGGGTTATTTTTGTGGGTGTGGGTTTTATTTCCCAGGTTGGTTTGTTTTGTTCTAGCAGCACCTGTATTAAATAAATTGGGGGCAGTGTGACTCTCAGTCAGTAAGGCAGAGGGAAGATCTCACCAAACATCTAACCAACAACTAAAACCCAATCACAAAAAGAGAGCCCACGTAAACAGCATAAAAGACATCCTAAGAATATCCAGCTCAGAAGATCAAGGAGATGCTCCACTGAGTCCCACAGGTCTCCTAACAGAGAAGGCCATCCCACAAAGACATGGAATCAAAACAAATTAACCTAATATGCAGAAACAAATAAGAATAGTCACCTAAAATGGGAAGACAAAGAAACAACCCCTAATCGAAAGGAAAGGAGGAATCTCCAGGAAAAAATGCTAAATGAAATTGAAGCAAACAGCCCGGCTGGTGTAGCTCAGTGGATTGAGCGCAGGCTGGGAACCAGAGGGTCCCGGTTCGATTCCCAGTTGGGGCACATGCCTGGGTTGCGGGCCAGGTCCCCGATGAGGGCCATGTGAGAGGCAACCATACATTGCTCTTTCTCCCTCCCTTCTCCTCTCTCTGAAAATAAATAAATAAAATCTTAAAAAAAAACCTCTGTAACTCTTAATTTAAAAAAAAATTGAGGCAAACAATCTATCAAACATAGAGTTCAAAATAATGGTTGTAAGTGTACTCAAGGATCTCAGTGAGAACTACAAGGAATTCTGTGGAAGCTACAGGGAACTTACTGGGAAATACATCAGCATGAAAAAGGACATAGGAACTATGAATAAGAGCCAGAAGGAAATGAAGAATACAATATCTGAAATGAAGAATGGACTAGAAGGAATTAAAAGCAGTCTAGGTGAAGCAAAGGATCATATCAGCAAGTTGGAGAACAAGGTAGGAAAAAAAACACCCCGACAATGCAATAAAAAGAAAAAAGACCCAAAAAGAGTGAAGATGTGGAGAGATCCAAGATGGCAGAAGAGTGAGTGGAAGTTACACTAACCTCTTCCCAGGACCAATCAGGAATTACAACTACATTGTGAAGAAATCACCTGGAACAAACAACTGAACAATAGTGGGAGAGAAGCCTTATAACAATGGACAGACAGAAGAAACAACTTTAGCACAATGTGACTGGTAGGGAGTGCGGTGGAGATGCAAGAGGGCTGGCTCTATGACCATGAGTGGCAGCTGAAGTGCCTGATGGATATTTAAGCAGCCAGTTGGATCCCCCTGAGAAGTATGGGGTCTAAACACGAAGCTAAGATCCCCAGCCTAGGGCACCAGAGCCCCAAAAATACAGAGATAGTATCCAGCTGCAAAAAGCAGCAGGGTTTCTCTCTGCCAGAGATGGACAGTGGGAAATGCAAAGAGCAGTTTAAAGGGAAAATGCATACATTTTCATTTTCAACCACTTACCTGGGCTCCGGCAAAGAGGGGGCAGAGTGGACTAGAGATGCTTGAGGAGAGACTGGTGATGGAGGCTTTAGAGAGAAAACTGAGAAAGTAGCCACCTGGATCCCTTTGCTGAGTCATCCCCCCTACTGCAGCAGCCATCTTGTTCAGGCAGACCACTCCCCTACAAGTGGCAGCAGCGTGAGAGGAATCAATAGCCCTGACCCCAGGAGGGATTCTGAGCTGCCCTGTAGTGCTTAAGCCTGACTTCTGAGGGCAGAATGACTAAACTAACAGTTGAAGGAGTCAGCCACAGAGAGTAGATCCCTGGTAATCTCAAACAGGCTGCCTAAGGCCAGACAGGGTCACCATCTGACATCACCAAAGGCAGATCCAGAAAGAAAAATTAGTGGTAAATACTAGATGCTACTGAGACAAAATCCACCATCGTCTTCTCCATGATTTGTGATATTTTCTTTTCTGCTTAGCTTTTTAACATTCATTTCTTGTCCTTCAACTTTCTGCATATTAAGTCACTAGATTTTATATTATGTTATTCCAATTCACATATTTTTCTCCTCCCTTCTCTTGCCCCATTTTACCTTTTTTCCTCTCATTATTTTCACTTTAAATTTTGTTTTCTCTCTTGCTATAACTTGTTTCCATTCCTCACTCTTACTATTTCTCCCCCATCCAGCCTCTCAAAACTAATTTTCTTGTCAATGATTATCTCACATTCTTTATCCAGCTCTTAAAATACTCATGTTCTCTTTCCATCTTTAACAAACTTTTCTTGTTGGTTGTAAATAAGGTAGTTGTTGCTCCATTTTTTTCAATTTTATCTCTAGATCTTCATCATTTTACTATTTCAAATCTAAAATTTTACTATTCCCCTCTCCTATTCTTTTTTAAATTTCAAATTTTAACTTTTTTCTGACTTAGCCTGTTCTTTTCTTTTTTCTTCTTTCATCCTGCCCTTTTTTCTTTTTTCTTTTTGTCTCAAATTTTCATTTTCCCTGTCTTAGGCTGGTTTCCATTCCTCACTCTTAGTATTCCCTCTTCCTCTAGCATCTCAAAATCACTTCCCTTTACTCTAGACATCTCTTAAGCCTCTCGTTCTTTCATTTTTCTCTCTTATTACCATTTCACCTATACTAATTTTAGCTCAATTGTTGTTGATAGTGCTGTGGTGGATCTTTTTCTCCAATTTTGTTTCTACTTTTTTATTATTTACTTTTTTCCCTTTTTCTTTCTCTCTTTCACTTTATTTTATTTACTTAATTTCTCTTTTAACATAATAGGATACTCTTCCCTTCTAATACTGCATTGTGCCTTCTTTATTCCCTTTTTTATTTATGATGTAAATTTTGCTTTCTGTCTTCGCATTACTCCAATTCTCTGTTCTTATTAGTGCTCCTCCCTTTACCCTCTCAAACTCATTTTGCTATCAGTAGTTCACCTCATATTCACTCTTCTTTATTATAGTATTCATAATCTCTTTGCAGCCTTATTAATACTGGTTCACTTGTTGATAGAGGGATTGAAGGTGGGAGTTATCTTTGAAAGTGTGAGGTTTTTTGCTGAGCTTTGTGGTTTTGTTCTGGCAGCACCTGCACAACAGTATACAAGATGTGGTGGGTAGGGTGACTTTCAGTCAACCAGCTAGAGGGAAGGACCCACCAAAGAATGACCGAACAACAATCAAAACAAATTACATACAGAGAGTCAACATAAACAGCATAAGAGACATCCCAAGAGCATCAAGTTCAGATGATCAAGGAGACTACCCCACTGAATCTCACAGGTCTCTTACCATAGCAGTTCATACCACAAAGGCAAGGAGTCAAAGCAGATCAATTTAAGAAGCAGAAGCAAACAAGAACAGTCTCCCCTAACATGGAGAGACAAAGAAACAACACCTAATCAAAAGGAAAGGAGGAATCCCCAGAAAGAGTGCTAAAAGAAATAGAGGCAAGTAAACTATCAGATATTGAGTTCAACACAATGGTTATAAGGAAACTCAATGAGCTCAATGAGAATTACAAAAACTACAGGGAAGCTACAAGGAACTTACTGTGAACTACATCAGCATGAAAAAGGACATACAAACTATCAACAAGAGCCAGAACAAAATGAAGAATACAATTTCTGAATTGAAGTGTACTGTAGAAGGAAGGAAAAGCAGCCTTGATGAAGCAGAGGATTTAATGAGTGAGATGGAGGACAAAGTAGGAAAAAAACTCCCAGAAAGAGCAAGGAAAGGAAAAAAGACTCAAAAAGAATGAATAGGGGTTAAGGGAACTCTAGAACAACATGAAGCATAGTAATATCCATATAATAGGGATATCAGAAGGAGAAGAAGAGGAGCAAGGGATAGAAAACCTGTTTGAAAAGTAATGATGGAAACTTCCCCATTTTGATGAGAGAAAAAGTCACACAAGTCCAGGAAGCACAGAGGGTCCCAATCAAAGGAACCCGAAGAGGCCCACTCCAAGACACATCATAACTAAAATGGCAAAATTCAAAAAGAAAAAGAGAATCTTAAAGGCAGCAAGGGAGAAACAGGAATAATGTACAAGGGGGGTCCGATAGGCCAGCATGGCTTCTTAACAGCAACACTACAAGACATATGGAATGACAAGAAATATTCTAATTAATGAAAAGCAAAGGCCAGCAACCAAGACTACTCTGCACAGCAAGGCTCTCAATTAAAATAGAAGGTGAAATAAGGAGTTTCCCAGACAAAAGAAGGCTAAAAGGATATACCTCAACCAAACCAACATTGTAATAGATACTAAAGGGACTGATTTAAGAACATGAAGAAAGAGTGAGAGAGAGAGGGGAACACAGCTATAAAGGGGGGAAATCACAATGAATAAATGCCTATCAATAATACCCTTAAATGTAAATGGATTAAAAGCTCCAATAAAAAGACATAAGGTAGCTGAACAAATTAGACAACAGGACCCACACATATGCTGCCTATTAGAGCCCCACCTCAGAACAAAAGACATACACGGACTGAAAGTGGAAGGTTGGGAAAAAATATTCCAAGCAAACAGACAGGGATTAAAAGCCAGGGTAGCAGTACTTATATTAGACAAAACAGACTTCAGAACAAAGGCCATAAAAAGAGACACAGAAGGACACTTCATAATACTAAGGGAAGAATCCATCAAGAAGACATAAATATTGTAAACACATATGCACACAACATAAGAACACTCAAATATATAAGGAAAATCTTGGAGAACTTCAAGAAAGATATAGACAGCAACACATTTATACTAGGGGATTTTTAACACTCCACTGTCAACAATGGATAGATCTTCCAAACAAAATATCAACAAGGAGAAAAAACTAGACTTCCAGCCAAGATGGAGGCATAGGTAGATACACTGTGCCTCCTCACACAACCAAAAGAAGGACAATAACAAAAAAAAACCAGAAATGACAGAAAACTGAACCATATGGAAGTGTGACAACCAAGGAATTAAAGAAGAAACATTCATCCAGACTGGTAGGAGCAGTGGAGATGCACAGCAGGGCAGAGAGGATTCAAGGCAAGGTGTCGGCTGGAGGACTGGGGTGGGCAAGGCTGCGGTTGGCAGACTGGGCAAGGCAGCAGTGGTGGAGTGGGCAGTCACAAATTTGTGTGCATATAAACCAGGAGGAACAACTGGGGAGCAAGACAGACCACACAACCCAGGGTTCCAGTGTGGGGAAATAAAGCCTCAAAACCTCTGACTGAAAAAATCTGTGGGGATTGTGGCGGAGGTGGGAGAAATTCCCAGCCTCACAAGAGAGTTTGTTGGAGAGACCCACAGGGTCCTAGAATGTACACAAACACACCCACCCAGGTATCAGTACCAGAAATGCCCAATTTTCTTGTGGGTAGCAGGGGAAGTGACTAAAAGCAGGGAGAGAGCTGGGGAAGCTGCATTGTTCCCTCTCTGACCCCTCCCCCACATAAAGCACCACAACACAGTGATGTGGTTTGCCCCACCCTGAAAAATACCTAAGGCTCCATTCCTTACAACATAACAGGCATGCCTAGACAAAGAAAGTATAACCCAAATGAAAGAACAGATCAAAGCTTCAAAAATATAACTAAGGGATGAAGAGATAGGCAACCTATCAGATGAGAGTTCAAAACACTAGTAATCAGGATGCTCACAGAAATGGTTGAGTATGGTCACGAAATAGAGGAAGAAGTGAAGGCTACACAAAGTGAAATAAAGTAAAATGTACAGAGAACCAACAATGATGGGAAGGAAACCAGGGTTCAAATAAATGATTTGAACCAGAAGGAAGAAATAAACATTCAACCAGGACAAAATGAAGCAACGAGAATTTTTAAAAATGATGAGAGGCTTAGGAACCTCCAGGACAACTTTAAATGCTCCAACGACCAAACATAGGGGTTCCAGAAGGAGAAGAACAACAGCAAGAAATTGAAAACTTATTTGAAAAAATAATGAAGAGCTTCCACAATATGGCAAAGGAAATAGACTTCCAGGAAGTCCAGGAAGCTCAGAGAGTCCCAAAGAAGTTGGACTCAAGGAAGCACACACCAAGGCACATCATAATAACATTACCCAATATTAAAGATAAGGAGAGAATCTTAAAAACAACAAGAGAAAAGGAGAGAGTTACCTACAAAGCAGTTCCCATAAGACTATCACCTGGTTTCTCAAAAGAAACCTTGCAGGCAAGAAGGGGCTGGAGAGAAGTATTCCAAATCATGAAAAGCAAGGACCTACATCCAAGATTACTCTATCCAGCAAAGCTCTCATTTAGAATGGAAGGGCACATAAAGTGCTTCCCAGATAAGGTCAAATTAAAGGAGTTCATCATCATCAAACCCTTATTATATGAAATGTTAAAGGGACTTATCTAATTAATAGAAGATAAAAAAATATGAACAGTAAAATGACAACGAACTCACAACTATCAACAACCGAACCTACAACAAAAACAAAAACAAACTAAGCAAGCAACTAGAACAGGAACATAATCACAGAAATGGAGACCACCTGGAAGGTTATCAGTGGGAAGGTGAAGGGGGGAGAATGGAGGTAGTGGTACAGGGAATAAGAAGGATAAATAGTAGGTACAAAATAGACAGGGGGAGGTTAAGAATAGTATGGAAAATGAAGAAGCCAAAGAACTTATATATATGACCCACGGACACGAACTAAGGTGGAGGAATGCTGGTGGGAGGGGAATACAGGGAAGAGGGGAATAAAGGGGTGAAAAATGGGACAACTGTAATACCAGAATCAATAAAAGATATTTTTAAAAAAGCATAAATGTAAAATCTGAACAGATCTCTAACAAGTAAAGAGATATAATTTGTAATAAAAAACATCCAACAAAGAAAAGCCCAGGACCAACTGGCCTAACTGGGGAATTCTATCAAACATTTAAAGAATTATCACCAATTTTTCTCAAATGCTTCCAAAAAACAGAAAAGTAGGGAGAGCTTTCTAAGTCATTCTATGAGGTCAGCATTACCCTGATACAAAGTCAGACAAGAAAAGAAAACCATAGGCTATTCACCATCCCTTATGAATATAGATGCAAAAGCCTTCAAAAAATACTAGCAAACTGAATCCAGCAGCACATTAAAAGGAGTATTCATCATGACCAAGTGGAATTTATGCCAGGAATTCAAGGGTGGTGGTTCTTCAATAAGTTAAATGTAAAATATGACCCATCAATTCCACTCCTAGGTATATTCTCAAAAGAATGAAAAGCAGGTATTTTCACAAGGTATACACAAGGTGAAGACATATAAGAATGTTCAAAGCAACACTTTTTACACTAACCAAAATGTGGACACTACCCAAATGTCCATCAACTGATGAATGCATAAACAAAATGGAATATATCTATACAATGGAATATTATTCAGCTTTGAATAGAAATGAAGTATTGATATATTGTACAACACAGATGAACTTTGAAAACAATATAGTAAGTGAAAGAAGCTAGTCACAAAAGATCATATATGGCATGATTCTGTTTATATGAAATGTCCAGAACACACAAATCCATAGAATCAGAAAGCAGTTTAATAATTGACAGGACCAGAAGGTGGGGGAGGAAGAATGGGAAGTGAGTATCTTCTGATAGTGATAAAAAAATTTGTAACTAGATAGAGGGATGATTGCAGAACACTGTAAATATACTAAAATCCATTCAATTGTACACTTTAAAAGAGCTGTGTGGTAGGTCAATTGTATCCTAATAAAGCTGCTATGAAAAAGAAGGAAGGAAGGAAGGAAGGAAGGAAGGAAGGAAGGAAGGAAGGAAGGAAGGAAGGAAGGAAGGAAGGAAGGAGGGAGAAAGAGAAGAAAGGAAGGAAGGAAGGGAGGGAGAGAAAGAAAAAGAGAGAGAGAGAGAGAGAAGAGGCAGAGAGATAGGTGGGAGCAGTCCACTTCCTCCTGCCCACTGGTGAAACACCTAGCTGATCTTCTGAGGACAGAGCAAACAGCCAACGGTATTCCAGCATATATGAAGATTGGAGACCAAAATTATAGGGGACATTGAATGATCAGACAGTAAGGAAAGTGCTTTGGGACAATAAGGTCCCCAGGACCAGCTTGGGGACCAGGGCAGGCTGCGGCCCCAGGCCCCATGCCCCATGCCCACTGGGTCTGCTGCAAGATTCTTGGGAGAGAGCAACGCTGGGCTGGGTGAGAGGCCAGGTGCTTGTTTGGACTGGTGGGCTTAAATAGGAAGAATTTTTCAAAAAGAAAAATAGAAAAAAAGAGGCGCTGTTTGGGGAATTCTCCACAGCAGCCATCCGCCTCCTACTCCCTTGCCTCCAGCAGCCCCAGTGTTGGTGCATGCCCGGTGATTGGAGGCCCAGGGAAGCCCACCTGCGCACACTCTAGAAAAACCAGGAACAGTGTGCATCCAGTGGCCCCCAGCCCGGCAGAGGCTTGCCTGTGCTTGATCAAGGGGAATAGGGTACTGTGCACACCCGGTGATCCACAGCTCATCTGTGCCCACTCCAAAAACACCAGGGATGAGTACAACTGGTGATCCTCGGCCTTGCAGCAGCCTGTCCACACCCACTCCAGAAGAACCAGGAACGTTGTGCAACTGGTGGCCCTCGGCCCTACGGCAGCCTGCCTTCACTCACTCCAGAAGCACCAGGACCGTGCACACAGGTCCACAGAGCTCACACCCAGAGCGTCAGACAAAGTGCCTCCCACCCAGACCCTGAGCACGGAGCTCTGCAGGGCCCATTGACTCTGTAAGAGAAAGGCAGAAGTGCCCCACAGAGGGGAGCTGCAGTCCTTGG
Source organism: Micronycteris hirsuta (assembly GCA_004026765.1). Classification (NCBI taxonomy): domain Eukaryota; kingdom Metazoa; phylum Chordata; class Mammalia; order Chiroptera; family Phyllostomidae; genus Micronycteris; species Micronycteris hirsuta. Next base: position 14,231 of record PVJI01007054.1, read on the forward strand.
AAAGACTTGACTCAGTGGGGGGCTAAACTACCTGGAAGGAGCTCTGAGAGTCCCTAGCATCTAGGCCAGCAAAGAGCAAGAAGGTGGTGTGTGAGTTGTCCCTAACTGGTGCAACTCAAGGACAGCACAACTGGTGGACTAAAGGCCTAGGCTGGGTACAAAAGGGCACCTAGGAACTGGGCTGGAGGCTGCATGACAATGAAGAGTGCATCTCAGGAAGGGAGAAAAGTGAAACAAATACCTTCCAAGCCTGATGCAGCCAGGAAGACCAGGCCTGACCAGTTTAAAGCCAGCAGAAGGGTTTTTTTTTTATTCCTTCTTCCTTTCTGTCCTTCTTTATTTTTTTTATTCCTTCTTCCCCCCTTTACTTTATTATTCCTAATATCCCTCCTTCTTTTATTTCTTTTTTAATTTAAAACTTTTATTTTAATTCCTTCTTCCTTTATTTTCCTCTTTCTTTTTTAATTCTTCCTTCCTTCCTTCCTTTCCTTTTCTTATTCCTTCTCCCTTCCTTCATTCCCTTTTTTTTCTTCTCTTTTCCCACAGGTGAAACATTAAAATGTGGAGCTGTGGAAATATCAGAGTTGCACCATACAGGGGTCATCCCAAAAAACAGAGACAGTGAGACAAATTTCACTTTGCTACTCCAGAGAACTTCCAAGGTGAGAGCAGTGAACACCAGTACACCTGCTAGAAGAGGAAATCCACCAAGAAAGAAACCACTCACAGAAAATAACGGAAAAAGATGAAGGAAGAAGTGGAACCCACACTAACCTCAATGCAGGGAGGACCTGGAAATACAACCAATTAGTAGAGAAATTACCCACAACAAACAACAGAACAAGAATTAGAGAGAAGCCTCAAAACCTTGTTCACACAGAAGAATCAGCTTCAACACAACCTGTACACACCTGCACAACAAAATACAGGGCATGGTGGACAAAGTGATCCTCAGTAAACCAGCTGGAGGTAAGGACCCACCAAAGAAAGACCCAACCACAATCAAACCCCAAAGACATAGAGAGCCAACATAAATGACAGTCCAAGACCAGTGAGCTCAGGATATTAAGGAGACTGCACCACTGAATCTCACAGGTATTCTATCATAGAAGTTCATACCATAAACACAAGGAGTCAGAACAGATCAAGTTAAGAAACAGAGGCTAACAAGAAGAGTCTCACAAACAATGGGAAGACAAAGAAACAATCCCCAAATGAAAGGAAAGGAGGAAGCCCCAGAAAGAATGATCAATGAAACAGAGGCAAGTCAACTATGAAATACTGAGTTCAAAGCATTGGTTATTGGGAAGCTCATGAGGTCACAGAGAAATACCAGAAACTACAGGGAAACTACAATGAACTTACTGCAAACTATATCAACATGAAAAAGGAAATAGAAACTATCAACAAGGGCCAAGAGGAAATGAAGAATACAATTTCTGAACTGAAGGACACAGTAGAAGGAATCAAAAGCAGGCTTCATGAAGCAGGGGATTGGACCAGTGAGCTGGAGGACAAGGTAGAAAAAAACACCCAGAAAGAACAAGAACAGGAAAAGAGGCTCAGAAAGAATGAAGAGGGATTAAGGGAAATGCAGGAAACATGAAAAGTAATAATATCCATATAATAGGGATACCAGAGGAGGAGAAGAAGAAGAGCAAGGGTTAGAAAACATGGTTGGAAAAGTAATGATGGAAAACTTCCCTAATCTGATGAGAAAAAAAAGTCACACAAGTCCAGGAAACACAGAGAGTCCCAATCAAGAGGAACCCAAAGAGGCCCACTTCAAGACACATCATAATTAAAATGGCAAAATTCCAAGACAAGGAGAGAATCTTAAAGGCAGCAAGGGAGAAACAGGAAGTAACATACAAGGGAACCCCGATAAGGTTAGCAGCTGACTTCTCAATGGAAACACTCAAAGCCAGAAGAGAATGGCAAGAACTATTTCAAGTAATGAAAACCAGAGGCCTCCAACCAAGGCTACTGTACCCCAAAAGGCTCTAAATCAAGATAGAAGGCCAAATAAGGAGCTTCTCAGACAAAAGAAGTCTAAAAGAATACACCTCCACCAAATCAGCTCTGCAAGAGATGCTAAAGGGACTGCTTTAAGGAAAGGAAGGAAAAGAGAGAGAGAGAAAAACAGAGAGAAACACAGGTACGAAAAAAATGGCAATGAATAAGTACCTATCAATAATAATCTTAAATGTAAATGCATTAAATGCTCCAATCAAAAGACATAGAATAGCTAAATAGATAAGAAAGCATGACCCACACATATGCTGCCTACAAGAGACCCACCTCAGGACAAAAGACCTACACAGACTGAAAGTGAAGAGATGGAAACAAATTTTCCAAACAAATGGACAGGAAAAAAATAGCCAGTGTAGCAATACTCATATCAGACAAAATAGACTTCTAAAAAAGGGCCATAAAGAGAGACCCAGAAGGTCACTTCATAATACTTAAGGGAAGAATCCACCAAGAAGACATAAACATTGTCAATATAGATGCACCCAACATAGCAGCACCCAAGTACATAAAGAACATCTTCGAGGACTTCAAGAAAGATATCAACAGCAACACAATTATAGTAGGGGATTTCAACACCCCACTGTCAAAAATGGACAGATCTTCCAAACAAATATCAACAAAGATACTGTGGCATTGAACAATTCCCTAGATGAAATGGACTTAACTGATATACATAGAGCCTTTCACCCCAAAGAAGTTAAATTCACATTCTTTTCAAATGTACATGGAACATTTTCAAAGATAGACCACATGATAGGACACAAAACAAGCCTCAACAAATTCAAGAAAAATAAAATCATATCAAGTATTTTCTCTGACCACAAGGGACTGAAATTAGAAACCAATCTGAAGGAAATAACCTTGAAACACTCAAAATCATGGAGATTGAATAGCATGCTATTAAACAACAAATGGGTCAAGAATGAGACTAGGGAAGAAATCAAAAAGTTTCTCAAAACAAATGAAAATGAACTCACAACAACCCAAAACTTATGGGACACAGCAAAGGCAGTCCTGAGAAGGAAGTTCATAGCGATATAGGCCTACGTAAAAAAGATAGAAACATTTCAAAAAAAAAAAAAAAACAACCTAACCCTATGCCTACAAGAACTCGAGGGACAACAAAGACAGCCCAGAGCAAGTAGAAGGAAGGAAATAACCAAGATCAGAGAAGAATTAAATGACATAGAGACTAAAAGCACAATTCTAAGGATCAACGAATCCAGGAGCTGGTTCTTTGAAAAGATAAACAAAATCGACAAGCCTTTAAGCCGGCTCATCAAGAAAAAAAGAGAGGGGACCCAAATAAACACAATCAGAAATGAAAGAGGAGAGATTACAACTAATGCCACAGAAATACAAAGGATAGTAAGTCACTACTACGAAGAACTGTATGCCAAGAAATTTGAAAATCTAGATGAAATGGACAAATTTCTAGAAAAATACAATCTTCTAAAACTCAATGAAGAAGAAGCAGGAAGCCTGAACCGACCAATAACAGCAGACAAAATTGAAGCAGTAATCAAAAAACTCCCGACACACAAAAGCCCTGGATCAGATGACTTCACAGGAGAATTCTACAAAGCATTTAAGGAAGAACTAACCACTATCCTTCACAGACTACTCCCAAAAATCCAAACTGATGGAAGACTCCCAAACTCTTTTTATGAAGCCAGCATCATCCTAATCCCCAAACCAGATAAAGACACAACAAAGAAAGAAAACTTCAGGCCAATATTGCTGATGAAAATAGACACTAAAATCCTCAACAAAATACTGCCAAACTGCATCCAACAATACATTAAAAAGATCAAACACCATGACCAAGAGGGATCCATCCTAGGGATGCAAGGATGGTAAAATATTCACAAATCAGTAAATGCAATACATCACATAAACAAAAGCAAAGACAAATATCACATGATCATATCAATAGATGCACAAAAAGCATTCGATAAGGTATAGCACCCACATATGATAAAAACCCTCAGCAAAGTGGTAATAGAAGGAGCATTTCTCAACATAGTAAAGGTCATATATAAGAAACCTACAGGTGACGTCATACTCAATAGGCAAAAACTAAAATCTTTCCCACTAAGATCAGGAACAAGACAAGGTTGTCCACTATCACCACTTCTATTCAACATAGTACTGGAAGTTTTGGCCACAGCAATCAGACAAGAAAAGGAAATAAAAGGCATCCAAATTGGAAAGGAGGAAACAAAACTGTCGTCATTGGCAGATGACGTGATAGTATACATAGAAAATCCTATAGACTCCACCACAAAACTACTCAACTTAATAAATTAATTTGGCAAAACAGCGGGATACAAAGTCAATATCCAGAAATCAAAGGCATTTTTGTATACCAACAATGAAACATCAGAAGCAGAAATCAGGAAAAAAAATCCCATTTGATACAGCAACAAAAAAGATAAAATACCTAGGAACAAACCTAACCAAGGAGGTAAAAGACCTGTACTCAGAAAACTACATAACGCTGAAGAGAGAAATCATGGAATACACAAACAAATGGAAACATATACCATGCTCATGGATTGGAAGAATCAACATCATCAAAATGGCCACACTACCCAAAGCAATATATAGATTCAATGCAATCCCTATCAAAGTACCAATGGCATATTTCTCAGATATAGAAGAAACACTTCAAAAATTTATATGGAACCATAAATGACCCCAGATATCAGCTGCAATTTTGAGAAAAAAGAACAAAGTATGAGGGATCGCAATACCTGATATCAAACTATATTACAAGGCCACTGTAATCAAAACAGCCTGGTACTGGCATAAAAATAGACAGATAGACCAATGGAACAGAATAGAGAGCCCAGAAATAAACCCAAGTCTCTATGGCCAATTAATTTTTGACAAAAGGAGAAACAGCATAAAATGGAATAAATATAGCCTCTTCAACAAAGGGTGCTGGGAAATCTGGACTGATACATGCAAAAAAATAAAACCTGAGCACCAACTTACACCATACACAAAATTAAATTCAAGGTGCATAAAAGACTTACATATAGGTCATGACACCATAAAAGTCCTAGAGGAAAACATCGGTAGGAAAATCTCAGACATTCCACGCAGCAACATCTTCACTGATATGTCCCCTAAAGCAAGGGACATAAAGGAAAGAATAAACAAATGGGACCTCATCAAAATAGAAAGCTACTGCACGGCTAAAGAAAACAATATTAAAATAAAAAGAGAACCAACCATATTGGAAAACATATTTTCTATTGATACCTCAGACAAGGGTTTGATCTCCAAAATATATAAAGAACTCACATGACTCCACTCCAGGAAGCCAAAAAAATAATAAACCAATTAAAAAATGGGCAAAGACTTGAACAGACAATTCTCCAAGGAGGACCTACAGAGGGCTGAGAGACATATGAAAAGATGCTCAGCATCACTAGTCATCAGAGAGATTCAAATTAAAACCACAATGAGATACCACCTCACACTGGTCAGAACGGCCATTATAAACAAAGCAATAGACAATTGTTGGAGAGGATGAGGAGAAAGGGAACCCTACTGCACTGTTGGTGGGAATGCAGACTGGTGCAGCCACTGTGGAAAACAGTATGGAATTTCCTGGGATAACTTAAAATGGAACTGCTTTTTGACCTAGCAATTCCACTGCTGGGATTCTATCCCAAGAGCCCTGAAACACCAATCCAAAAGAACCTATGCACCCCAATGTTCATAGCAGCACAATTTACAATAGCCAAGTGCTGGGAACAACCCAAGTGCCCATCAGCAAATGAGTGGATCAAGAAACTATGGTGCATTTACACCATGGAATTCTACGCAGCAGAAAGAAGGAGCTTATACCCTTTGCAACAGCATGGATGGAACTGGAGAGCATTATGCTAAGCAAAATAAGTCAGGCGGTGAGGGACAAATACCATATGATCTCACCTTAAACTGGAACATAATCAACAAAAAAAAAAGCAAGAAAAACATGACCAGAGACATTGAAATTAAGAACAATCTAACAATAGCCAGAGGGGAGGAGGGAGGGGACTGTGGGGAGAAGGGTTTTCAGGAACTACTATAGAGGACACATGGACAAAACCAAGGGGGAGGTTGGAGGCAGGGGAGGGAGGTGGGTTTGGAGGGGGTTGGGGGGAGGGGAGGGGAGAGGATGCAGACAACTGTAATTGAACAACAATAAAGTAATTTTAAAATTTTTTTAAAAGATTAAATTAAAAAAGAAATATGAAACTGCATATATCTTTAAAACATCAATGTACAGCTTTGAAAATATGTTCAACAAAAAAAGAAGAAAGAAAGAAAGAAAATGGATGAAGGAATACCATATCACCTTAAGCCCATCTATTAAGTGCCCTGGTCAATCTCTCTGTATTATAGGGCCTTTATGACTTCTCACTCATTGCCAGTGTTGCTGGATGTGGTTGCATATTCCAATGTACATTGTGAAATCCTTTGGGTAGTCAGATACTAAAATTGAATTCTAAGTGAAGGTTATGTGATCTAGACTTACTCAAGCTCTGAAACACTATGTTGGGTTGAATTTCTCCTTTGCTGTCCAGGGGCATGTTTGGTCTTTTAAAGTACACTAGACCTCATTATACCAAACCAGAAAATGAAGAAATCCTGTATTTTGCCCTTTTGCTCCATTGTGAACTGGAGCCATGTTTACATTTGTACCTGAGACGAAGCTGCTGACAACATAAGATATAAATGCTAAATCTGCTTACGTAGAAGCTTCCCTGAAAGTGCTTCTAGAAAGGTAAGAGGAGGCATCAGTTAGTTCTACGTGGACTGAGAGTTTTGAATAAAACCATATTTGAAACATTTAAATTGTACAATGGCAATAAAACATTACAAATTCCAGGGTAATCTGACGTCTCATATGACTCAGAGTTCTGACAACTCTAATGGATAAATCAGCAACCGCATTCCAGGTCCCACAAAACAAACTATGATGAGTGGTCAGTTGCTTTGTAAATTGCTACATCTAAATTGAGAAGATAAATTAGTAGTTTAAAAATGAACTGTGATTTGGGGGTGTAAAGTACAACATAGGAAATATAGTCGTTAATATTATATTAACTATGTTATGATACCAGCTGAGCACTGGAAATATTGGGGGAAACAGTTTTTAAAGTGCATATGATTGTCTAATCACTATGTTGTAAATCTGAAAATAAAACAAAATAATATTGAATGTAAACTGAAATTGAAAAGTGAAATTTAAAAAAATGAACTATGATTTATTGAGCATAATAGTTTATTACTTGAGGTTCTAAACTCTTCCTGGAGTCTGGTCTGTGTAGGGAAAAAGGCTTTTCTTATCTCCTGAGCTCCGGAAGCTTCAGGCAGGGGCCAGACATATTTGGGACACATTCCAGGCTCTGGCTTCCTCTGGGGTGCATCCTGCATCCCTCAGTACAGCTGTTCCTCCCCTCTACGAGAGTCACATAGCTCATCTGAAGAACTATGGATAAGGTTGGCCTGCTCCAGTGACTCACATTTTTCCTTCCCTTTATCTCACTTGTCCTACTGGCTAGCCAGGAAATGGCCACCAAACTCCAAAAGAAGATTTTCTATTACTTGTACATTGAACATGTGTTCAGCAATTGTTTTAGGTATTTTCCACATATTAATTCATTTTACCCTATGAGGAAGTCCTATTATCCCACTTTAGAGATAAGGAAATGAAGGCACAGAGAAGTTAGGTAACTTGCTTAAGTTCATGCAGCTAGTGAGTATCAGAGCTGAGGTTCAAACCCAGGCAGTCTGGCTTCATAGTTCAAGTTCTCACCCTCATCTTATCCTCTCCACTCCTGGCTGAGAAACAGTACCTAGCTTACAGAGATGTTGTAAGTATTGAATTATTATTATTATTTTTCAGGAGTAAGGTGGCTGTTTTCTGTCCAGTGGGCTGGAATTAAGAGTACATTTTGCTAACTAAGTCCCAGACATAGTCTGGAACATGTATTTCCATTTATTTTAAAAACCTAAGTGAACCCAAAGTGAAGTTGTGCATAAGCAAAGTTCCATAATAATGAATTTTGTTGGAAAGAAGCTCTGTTAATATGTTCGCATTTAATGGAACACAGGGTCACCTTGACTTTATGCCAAAGCTGAATCCAAAGTAACATCTTCAGCTTCATAGAAAAGCTTTTACAGACCTAATTAATAACTTGTGGAATAAGGTCATGCACTTGAGTATGTGCATACCCTGTTCTGAGAGTCTTTTGTCCTACTTTAATGGTGTTGATGTTAACAAACATAGCCTTAGTGGCTGTTCATCTACTAAGGCTTATTAGCCCTTCATGCTCCACTGAAATTCAATAGGCTCCACGTGAAAGAAACATTTAGAGGAACCAATCCACTATAACAGGCAGTGTTGCTGTAAACATCAGAAACATAAGATCTGTCAGAAGACTGCAGTGGGTTTCTGTCATCTTCTTTTATGGAAACACATGCCACCCACATAAATGCTAGCTTACCTCTGGTTTCTATGCTCTGTAAATTCAAGGGATTAAATGAATGCAATATGCCCACATCCTGAAAAGCAAACTAGAGAAAGCTCAATTCTTAAAAATCCCATAATCTCCAAGAACAAACCAAAGGCTTAAGCTAGTCAAACTCAGAAACTAAGAAATAAATCAAATAAATAGTTTAAGCAATATTTTCTTGGGTTTGGAATTTCTAAAAGAGAGAAGGGGGTACTGGGGGAGAAAATGTGACTTTTTTGAATTAATTAAGAACACTTAGGACTACCAGCCAAGATGGAGGCATAGGTAGACACGCTGTGCTTCCTCGCACAACCAAAGGATGAAAAACAACAATTTAAAAAACAAAAACAGCCAGATCTGACAGAAAATCGAACTGAGTGGAAGTCCAGCAACCAAGGAGTTAAAGAAGACGCGTTCATCCAGACCGGTAAGCGGGATGGAGCCGGGCGGAGAGTGCACAGTGAGATGGCGGTTTGTGGAGTGCTGGGGGCAATGCTGCAGCTGCCTGGAGAGGCCCAAGGTGGGCATGCCTGGCCAAAACGTGGCTGGCGTACTCAGTGAAACCCACAGCTGGCCGACCTGGACCCAGTGGGGCCAAGACTGTTGGACCGGGCGGTCCCTCATTCACACACAGATAAACTGGGAGAAAAAGCTGGGGAGCAGAGCAGACCGCGCAACCCACCATCACAGGGCAATAAAGCCTCAAACCACTGATTAAAAACACCTGTGGGGGTTGAGGCAGTGGTGGTAGGAACTCCCGGCCTCACAGGAGAGTTCATTGGACAGACCCACAAGGACTGGGAACTACGCAAGCCAGCCCACCCACCCAGGAGCCAGCAAAGAAGGGCCCAACTTGCTTGTGGTTAGCAGGGGAAGTGCAGAGAGCAGAGCAAGTGCCATTGTTCTCCCAGGCCTCACCCCCACAGGCAGTGTCACTACACAACCATGTGGGTTACCCCGCCCTGGTGAACACCTAAGGCTCTGCCCCTTAAAGTAACAGGCGTGCCGAGAAAAAACATGACCCAAATGAAAGACCAGATCAAAACACCAGAAAAAATACAACTAAGTGATGAAGAGATAGCCAACCTATCAGATGCGCAGCTCACAGGATTGGTTGAATTTGGTCACAAATTAGATGAAAAAATGAAGAATACGCTAAGAGAAATGAGGGGAAATGTACAGGGAACTAATAGTGATGGGATGGAAACTGGGACTCAAATCAATGATTTTGAACAAAAGGAAGAAATAAACTTCCAGTTGGAACAAAATGAAGAAACAAGAACTCAAAAAACTGAGGAGAGGCTTAGGAACCTCCAGGACATCCTTAAATGTCCCAACATCCGAGTCATAGGGGTGCCAGAAGGAGAAGAGGAAGACCAAGGGATTGAAAACTTATTGGAACAAATAATGAAGGAGAACTTCACCAAGCTGGTGAAGGAAATAGATTTTCAGGAAGTCCAGGAAGCTCAGAGAGTCCCAAAGAAGTTGGACCCAAAGAGGAACACACCAAGACACATCATAATTACCTTACCCAAGATTAAAAATAAGGAGAGTATCTTAGAAGCAGCAAGAGAAAAGACGACGGTTACCTACACAGGCATTCCCATAAGACTCAGCTGATTTCTCAAAAGAGACCTTTCAGGCAAGAAGGGGCTGGAAAGAAGTATTCCAAGTCATGAAAGGCAAGGACCTACATTAAAGAATACTCTATCCAGCTAAACTTTAATTTAGAATGGAAGAGCAGATAAAGTGTTTGTCAGATAAGGTCAAGTTCAAGGAGTTCATCATCACCCAGCCTTTATTATATGAAATGTTAAAGGGATTTATATAAGGCATGGAGGGATATCAACAGGGGAGTGGGAGGGGGAGAGAGGAGGAAAATGTACAGAGAATAAGTTGCATAAACGGTAGGTAGAAAACAGACACGGGGAGGTTAAGAATAGTATAGGAAATGTAGAAGCCAAAGAACTTATGTGTATGACCCATGGACGAAAACCAAAGGGCAGGGAATGGAGGGGGGTGTGGGACAGAGGGGAATAAAGGGGGGAAAATGGGACAACTGTAATAGCATAATCAATAAAATATATTTTAAAAAAATAAAACTTAAGCAACATTCAGTAGAATAAATCATTAGTAGCCTGAGTTTTTTATCCACTCAGACTTCTACATTGTCAATTATTACCTAAAATAACTTATGTAATTTGTGTTTTTAGTACGTAGGATGTTAAAATTACTTTTCAGCACCACCCACACAAATCTTGGGTTTATACGTTTGTTATGAGATAGGGACTCAGGAGAGAAATCATGGTGGGCAAAAAGAGTTTCTTTTTCAAATGAGAAGAGAGATGTAGAGAATGAAGGTAATGATGAGAGAAATGAAGCTCATATACTTTGAGAGGAATAAGCCATGCACATACAGAGCTCTAATAAACGGCACTATGTGATCAGGGCACAATGAAAGCACACAGGGCTGACACAGAGCCCTCAGAGGTGGCTTTGGGGAGAAGGGTAGATGGTCTTGGGCTTAAAAGATAGATTGGATTTTGACAGATGAAGATGGTAAATTTAGTATCTACCAAGATGGGGTCATACAGGGAAAGGCCAATAGCAGACGCAAGTTGGGTTTGCATAACAAGAAGGATGGGGAGGGGAGAGCTAGAAGGGTGGGTTGAAATCATATAGGGAATGGTTTGAATGCAGAATAGATTAAAGAGGGAGTAAACATCAAAAGGGGAAAAGCAGTTAGAAGCCTATTTCAAGACTCCAAGTCAGGCATGAAAGCCAGAACTGGGGTGGGAGCAGTGACATGAGCATGACACAGTGAAAAAAAGCATCATGGAGATAGTCTTGAAGGTCAAATTGATAAAGATATGGTGAGACACACGGAAAAGCCAAGATAATCAAGAAATATTCTCCCTGTACAAGTTCCTGCAATATTCTCTTTCAAACAGGAGTCAATTGTGATAAAACTACAAGAGAGTAAATGAGAGATTAGTATGGAAAGCCCCAGCTGACTGAATCAAGAAGTAAAATGAACATACAGTCACTTCAGGGGCTTATTTGATTATAGGAAGGAAATACAGTGCTGAGGCAAGATGCCATGCACTCCGCAGCAGGCAGCACAGCTGGCAATGTACTTTCAAAACTGAGACAGTACTGGCAGCCCTGCCCACCCCGCAAAAAACCCTGCTGGATACACAGAGGCCCCTCGATGTCATGTACCTTTAGGCCAGTTGCTCCAGAAAGACCCCATCTGGGCATGAACACTCTACTATTAGCCGAGTAGTCTCAGTAACTATCCTTTGTGTCTGCGATTTTATTGTTTGCTATTCTTAGAATTATAAAACTGAAGAGTAGGAAGGACCTCAATTTTCATTCAGTTCAATCTAAGTTAGTATTCTCTCCATAATAGTGCCACAAAGTGGTCATGTAGCCTGTCCTTGGACATCTCCTGTAATGCGGAGCTCAATGCATCTTTTGCTTTCCCTGAATATTGTCTCCCTTTTAACTACTTTTCCTAATAATTGCTGTGTCAGTAAGTACTCTAGGTTCTTTACCATGTTGATCTCACTTAATCCTCAAGTTTTACAGATGAAAAAAACTAAAAATATCAGATAGAGAAAGTGACTTAGCCAAGGTCATACAGATGGTGAGTAACAGAGTTGGATTTGGAATATTTGGTGAGCTCTACCAACTGTCTCAGAAATCATAGAGAAAGGTACTGTTCTGAGCAATTTGTGGAACTAAGGGTTGCTGAGAGAGCTGCTGAGAGCTTAAATGCCTTATTATGAATTATTACTGTTACCATAAATGTAAAAAGATCATAAAAGGAAACCCTCCTGGTCTGGTAGAACTTAACCTGAGGGAGGAGGAGAGAGAACATGGCTAAGGACACAAGCATGCAATAATTGGGAGCCAAATGTGGGGGTGAGGAGAGTGGAACTGAAAAGGAATTGAGGACTGCTTCAAAATTAGTACAGGCCCTCTGACACTCAGGAGGGCTCTGAGACACACCTAAGAAAGGAGCCTTTCTCACCAGGGGCACCTCATATGGTCACACAGACTGCACCCTGCACAATTCCAGTAGCTACCCATTCACCATTTGCACAGGATCCCTGCTTAATAACCCCTCTGGGAACAGAAGTAGGGATGCCCAAGGCCAGCCAGCTGCAGCCTCACTGGGGAGCAGAGTAGTTAGCAGCTAGGAGTCCAGTGCAGAAGTAGATGTCCATCCATTTGTGCACTAAAACCTCATCCCTGGAAAGATCTCTGATCCCTGTGCTTATTCCTTCCCCTCTGTTTTACTGAGATTCTGAGAAAAGATTCTTTTCATAAATGTCAGCCTGTCTTTCCTGGATTCAGGTAAACAATTAGATAAATAGAATGGGTCAGTCCACAATTAAATGAAGAAAGCTGAGGACACCTGGTGGCTAGCAGTGGTAATGACAGCAGTCTTTCCAGATGGTGTTTATGAGAAACCTGATGGGGCTGAGGGAACAAGTGAGGTTAAGCTCCAGAGCTAGGAAGTTGGCATGGACAGGGATTCCTCTCCATCCCAATTGTTCTGTTAACAAGTAGGAATTATTATAACCCCATATTTTATATGAGACAACTAAGGTTCAGAGGCAGTGACACAGGTCTAGGTAGCTGGTGATGATGTTCAATCTAGATCTTCAGATTTGTCATCAAATGTGCTTTTAGCACACTATGCTACAACCAGTACCTGGGAGAAAACCTTTAGAGTTAGTGAGGCATTCTTCCTATGACTGCCCTTCTAAGCTAAGGGGGGGAGATACTGTTCGAAGGAGCTATATATTAAAGGGCAGATTTCTGCAGATTTGGGGGGAAATCTGTGGCCTACACAAACTGTAACTGCCCAGAAAAAGAGCAGAGAAACCCTGCAAACTCAGAATCAAAACTCCAACAGCTCATATCTCAATAACATTTGGTCAAAATTGGTGTTGACATATTGCATGCCACAAATGAAGCTGAACAACTTTCTAAATGGCTTGGGTTTAGGCAATAGAAAAAGCTTTCATATCCTAACAGTGTCTTCTTTTGCAGAGACAATTTTTAGGGAGGGGGCTCCAGATGGTTTATAAAAATGTTTGTCCCTCAAATACAAGAAATGCAGGGAGGAGTCTGATAAAAAAAAAACACTTGAAATTCCTCTTAGAAGACATTATAGACAGATGTTTTCAGCTTGGGAGAGTTGGTTTTGAGTTAGTCTTTGTATGAACAGCTCTAGTAACAAGTGAGAAGTTTATGCTCTCAAAATACAGTTCATCCCTGGCTGGTGTGGCTCAGTGGATTGAGCGCGGGCTGGGAACCAAAGGGTCCTGGTTCGATTCCCAGTCAGGGCACATGCCTAGGTTGTAGGCCAGGTCCCAGTGAGGGCCAAGTTAGAGGCAACCATACATTGCTGTTTCCCTCTCTGTCTCCCTTCCTTACCCTCTCTCTAAAAATAAATAAAAATAAAATCTTAAAAAAATAAAGTTCAATGCATGTTTATCTCTGTGTGTTACAAATAGAAATCCCTTCTGGAATTTAACTGCAGTCCAGCATTAGATATCCCAGTGAGTGAACATAGATGGTCAAGCCTGAAGTGTGTAGTAAGACACCCTGTGAAACACAGAGTAATTTATTTTATATAATTTTCCTTAGAAACAGAGTGAAAGTTTGTGAGGGGAAGGTAAACAAAAGGAAGGCTTTCTACAAAACTTCACTTTCATTCTGCTTACTCTTAGAAAGCCTTATATAAGGACATTTCTCCAGCCTTAGAACTCAGCTGCAACTAGCACTTCAGATCCATGAAGAAGACTTGCCTGTTTCATGGCCCATGAGATATGGGAAATATACTTACAGGAAGATGGTCTGCCAAGCATGACAACTGGGAAAGGCTCCTACATGTCAGGTTGCTCTTTAACAAATGCATTTTATTCATTGAGAATGAAACAGAAGGCATCTTTATTAAATTGTACTTCATGGAAAAAATTAATAAAAAACATTTTAAAGGCCATGGTCTAGCTCCCATGCCCTTGTCTCAATCTCTCCTTCTTGTGCTCTCAATTGGAGTTATGCATAATCTCTAACCTGGACCATTATCATAGTTTTCTTTATCTCCAATCTTCCACACTTTCACTATGATGTGTCTAGGACTGGAATTATTTTCATTTATCTTATGTAAGATTCATTGGGCTTCTGAAACTTGTGGATTCAAATTTTCGGCCATCATCTTCTTTTTCATTTCTCTCACCTCTCCTTCTGGAACTTTAATTAAATGTATGTTAGATCTTCTCACTCTATTTCTTGTGTCTCTTTTCCACTTTTTTTCATATAATTTGTTTTTCCAGGCAAAATTGTGAACAATATCTTGTGACTTATCTTTCAATTCAGTAACTCTCTCTTCAATTGTATTTTGCCTTCTGTTAAACCCATCCATCTATTAAATTATCATTTTTTGTTGTTTTTTTTAATATTTTATTTATTTATTTTTAGAGAAGTGGGGAAAGGAGGGTGAGAGAGGGGGAGAGAAACATCAATGTGTAAGAGAGAGATATTGATCAATTGCCTTTTGCATGTCCCCCAACCAGGACTGGCATGAAACCCAGGCATGTGCCCTCACTAGAAATCAAACCAGTGACCTTTTGTTTTGCAGGATGACGTTCAGGCAAGCCACACCAGTCAGGGATCAATTTTCGTTGTTATATTTTTTAGTTCTAGTTCTCTACTTGGTTCCTTTTCAAATTGGTTATATCACATTTTCTGTTCCCTAAAGATATTTTCAAGTTTTTTTTTCATTTTTTGAAATATGGTGAATCATAGTTATAGTCTGTGTCTCAACTCTGATATCTGAAATCTTCATGAATTTGTTTCTCCCATCTATTTTTTTCTGTTGGCTGTAACTCACAATATATTTTTCTTGAATGTCTAGTTATTTTTTACTATGTGCTGACATATTATTGAAAAATTATTCGTAAGAACAATTTCAGGCCTAGTAAAACAGTACCTTCCTGTAGAGAATACGTTCATTTGCTTCTGACAAATACCTGGTGACACTGCCTGCCAAAAGCCACTTTAATTTCAGGCAGTTTTAAGTTTAGGGCTTCAGGTTCCTGGGAAAACACAGATGATAGATACTTAGGCTGTAAGTCTATACAAGGGCTGGTTAGTTCAAGTAAAGGGTAACTACTCAAGGTCTCAGTTTAAAGTGGCAGAAAAGCCTATCAAATCTTCTCCCTGTTAGGGCCTTAGGCTTCAACTTTGTCTCCTTTGTGCATGAGGCCACCAAAAAGAGAGCTCAGTTTCACAACTCTCTTCTGATTCATCAAATGCCCTCAGGGCAAAAGTGGCTTCTAATGCTAGACTTTCCTTTCTGGATTCTTGTCTTCTAGATTTTAGCTCCATTATTTTGGGGTTTTTTCAGCTTTATTGAGATATTATTGACATATATGTAGGTTTAAGGTATACAACATGATGATTTCATATATATATAAAATTACCATTTGTGTGTGTATGGCGATAACTTCTAAGATGTACTCTCTTAACAACTTCTAAGTATATACCATATTTTTGGACCATAAGACATGCCTAGGTTTTAGAGGAAGAAAATTGGAAAAAAATTTTTGAAGCAAAAAATGTGGCAAAATATTTAATAACATAAATAACATAATATTTCATAAATGTAAATGTAACAGAACATTCGGACTATAAGACACACCTCCGTTTTCCTCCCAAATTTGGGGGGGGGGTGTATCTTATAGTCCGAAAAATACGGTAATGCATTATTGTTAATTATTGTCATCAGGCTGTACATTAGATCCCCCAAACTTATTCATCTTATAGGTGAAAATTTGTGCCCTTTGGCCAACATCTTCCTGTTTCCCCCACCCTCCAGCCTTGCCAACCACCACGCTATTCTCTATTTCTTTGAGTTCAGTTTTTTTAGAGTCCACATGTAAGTAAAAACATACAATATATGTCTTTCTCTGTCTGACTTACTGCACTTAGCAGAATTTCCTCAAGATCCATCCATGTTGTTGCAAATAACAGGGTTTTCTTCTTTTTATGGCTGAATAATATCCTAATATATATGTATATATATATCATACAGGGTGGGGTAAAAGTAGGTTTACAGTTGTGGGTATGCAAAACAGAGTTTATTCTTATATTATTATTTATGAATTATTATATTATTTTCCATATGAACAACTGTAAACCTACTTATGCCCCAGCCTTCATATCATGTCATCTTTATCCATTCATCCATTAATGAAAACACTTAGGTTGCTTCTGTATCTTAACTTTGTAAATAATGCTGCAATTAATGTGGAAGTACAGATATCTCTTGAGATCTTGATTTAATTTCCTTCACATATATTCCCAAAAGTGGAATTCCTGGATCATATAGTAGTCCTGTTTTTAATATTTTGAGGAACTTCCATACTGTTCTCAGTAGTGGCTGTATCATTGTACACTCCTAGTAAGTGCACAATGGTTCTCGTTTCTCCACAGCCTCATCAGCATTTATTGTCTCCTGTATGTTTGATAATAGCCATTCCAATAGGTATGAGGTGATAAATCCCTGTGGTTTTGATTTGCATTCCCCTAATGATTAGTGATATGGTCCATCTTTTCATAAACCTGTTGGCCATTTGTGTGTCTTCTTTGGAAAACTATCTATTCAGTTCCTCTGCACATTTTTTAATCAGATAATTGATGATTTTGCTATTGAATCGTATGGGTTCCTTATATTTTTGCATATTAACACCTTATCAAACATGTGGTTTGCAAATATTTTCTCCTATTCTGCAGCTTGTCTTCTTATCTTGCTGATTGTTCCTTTGCTATGCAGAAGTTTCTAGTTTGATGTAGTCTTATTTTTTATTTTTGTTTTTGTTGCTTATAATTTTAGTGCCATATCAAAAATAAATAGTTGCCAAGACCAATGCCAAGGACCTTTTTCCCCTATGTTTTCTTTTAGTAGTTTTACAATTTCAAGTTTTATATTTAAGTCTTTAATCCTTTTTGAGTGAATTTTTGCACTTGGTATAAGATGGGGTCCAATTTCATCTTCTGCATGTAGTTATCCAGTTTTCCCAACACCATTTATTAAAGATACTATCCTTTCTCCACTGAGTCTTCTTGGCTCCCTTGTCAGATATTACTTGACTTTATATGCTTGGCTTTTTCCTGGGCTCTCAATTCTGTTCTCTGTGTCTGTGTGTCTATTTTTATGCCAATACCATACTGTTTTGCTTATTATAGCTTTATGATAAAGTTTGAAATCAAGAATTGTGATGCCTACAGCTTTGTTCTTCTTTTTCAGGATTTCTTAGGCTATTTGGGGGCCTTTTTTGGTTCTATATGAATTTTAAGATTGTTTGTTCTAGTTCTACAAAAAGAATGCCTTTGGAATTTTGATGGGGATTTTGTTGAATCTATAGATTATCCTCATTATTTTTAGCTTTTTATGAAGATGATTTCTTTCTATATTTCATCCAGTTTATTTACTTGAACTCACTGAGGCAGTAAATAGAAATTACCTAGGCTGCCATTACCAGAAGCAGTTGTATGATATACTTCTAACTACTTTCATTGTCCTCAGTCTCACTTCCAGTTCTTCCTTTCCAAAGCAACCAGGGATTTTTCCAAGACACCACACTGATTAAGTCATTCCCTGCACAAACATTTCAAAAGCTTACAGTTTACTCTAAAATAAAATCCAAATTTCTTACTTTGGACAATTAAGTGCAAAACCCTCTTCCTTGATTTATTTATTTATTTATTGTATACCGTCTGTGTGTAGTGCTCACTAGGCCAGATTTTATCTGATAGCCTGCCTCTTACCTCTCTTACCTCTTGTTTAACTCGAAATTTACCCTACACTGCGGCCAAACTGATATATTCACTGTCATGTGGTAGACTTGAGTTCAGAAGACAGATGGGCTAAGTTCCAGGTCAGTGCTCTTTCCCCTACATCATGATCCCATAGCCAGGTTTAAGTCCATTCAGTTTGGATACTTGTGGGTATTCTAATAAATTAACTAGACAAAAGTTCAACAGGTACATTTTTGTATTTTTGTTGTTGTTGTTTTGAGGCTGTATTTCTTGTCAGGGCCCTCTGGAATGTAAGGTCTGGAAGTGAAATGATCATCATAAACTTTTTGGCAACCTCTGTCATCTCAAGAGTACCTAAGAATAAAATTTTAAGCTTCAGGCTTTTTCCCCCTAACAAATGAGTGACCCACTGCCTGTGGAATTTGATTCCAAGGTGCGGGAACATTCTGCATCTAAATAAATCTACCCCCACCTACTGGCAGTTGCCTGAACTTCGAGTCAAAGCTGAATAGACACTTTGAAAAAAAAATTCAGTGTCCGAGATTTTGCAGCTTATATTTTCTTCTAGGATTTCGGACATTGCTGGTAGCAAATTTTTATCTGATATATCTCCCCAGCAAAAGGAAACAAAAGAAAAAATAAACAAATAGGACTACATCAAACTAGAAATTTTTGCACAGCAAGGAAAGTCATCAACAAAATAAAGAGACAACCCACAGAATGGGAGAACATATTCACCGATATATCTGATAAGGGGTTAATATGCAAAATTTATAAGGTACATATAAAACTCAATACAAAAACAAACAAACAACCCAATTAAAAATGGGCAAAGGACCTGAATAGACACTTCTCAAAAGAGGACATACAGATAGCCAATAGACATATGAAAAAATGCTCAACATCACTAATCATCAGAGAAACGCAAATTAAAACCACAATGAGATACCATCTCACACCTATCAGAATGGCTATCATCAATAAATTAACAAACAGCAAGTGGTGGTAAGGATGTGGAGAAAAGGGAACCCCTTTTGCACTGTTGGTGGGAATGCAGATTGGTGCAGCCACTGTGGAAAGCAGTATGGAGATATCTCAAAAAAATAAAAATGGGCCCGGTTGGTGTAGCTCAGTGGATTGAGCACGGGCTGGAAACCAAAGGGTCCTGGTTCGATTCCCAGTCAAGGCACATGCCTGGGTTGCGGGCCAGGTCCCCGGTGAGGGCCATGTGAGAGGCAACCATACATTGCTTTCTCCCTCTCTTTCTCCCTCCCTTCTCCTCTCTCTAAAAATAAATAAATACATAAATAAATACATAAATAAATAAATAAATATAAAATAAAAGTGGATCTGCCTTTTGACCCAGCAATCCCACTGGGAATATATCCAAAGAGACCCAAAAACTAATTCAAAAGAACATAAGAACAGCTATGTTCATTGCAGCATTATTTATAATCAGCAAGATATGGAAGCAGCCCAAGTGTCCATCAATAGATGAGTGGATAAAATAACTATAGGACGTTTACACAATGGAACACTACTCGGCTGTAAAAAAAAAAATTTACTCTTTGTGACAGTATGGATGGAACTGGAGAACATTATGCTAGTGAAATAAGCCAGTCAGAGAAAGATAAATACCATATGATTTCACTCATATGTGGAATCTAATGAATAAACTGAATTAACAAGGAAAATGGGGACAGACTCATAGATGGAGAACAGGGTGACAGCTAGTGTGGGGGAGATCAGGGGGTGGAGGGATTGAGTAAAAAGGAAAAAGGACTCATGGTCATGGACAACAGTGTGGTGATTGCTGGGGGTGGGTGATAAAAGGGGACTAAATGATAATGGGGAAAAATACAATAAAGATTTTTTTATTTTAATTGGGGTAACATTTGAAATCTTTCTCCCCAGCATATGTCATCACTTTGGCTCAAATTAACTCATACATTTTTTTAGAAAAAAATAACATCTGGAAATAGACAAACCTGGAAATGGGGATTCTAGTTTGGACTTCTAGGGTTATGTGACCTTTCTGTATTTGGTTAATCCCTTTTCCACTTTTCCTTCTTTGGGCCTCAGTTTCCCCATATTATAATCCAGACATTTGGGGAAAATGACTTGGAATGGCCCTCCCACTTTTATAAAGTAAGGATTGTCTCTACAAAGATGCCTGGGTGACCAAGGACAATGGGGACAGAACTAATAGCAATAGGAGTATGTTTGACTAATCCACTCCTGTATATGATAGTAAGTGACATATAGGCCCTGCTATCCTTTTTTATTTCTGCACCCATGTAGAAAATAATATTTGCTGCAATGGCAGGGGAAAGAGAGAGAAAAGAAGACATGAGGGTGCTCTGCTCATTAAAAGAAGGCAGAGAACTATAAAACTTTAAGTTTGATTCTAAAATGGTTTAGAAAGCAGGGATAAAGAGTTAAACACTTAGCTGTGGGGAACCCCAGTCAACCAGGCAACTGTATTTTTGCTGGACACAAGCAATCCAGACTCACTTCACCAAATACTTAGGGAAAGTGGAAGAGGGCCGTATTTCTGTGTGAATGTTCTAATTAACCAAGAGTTAACTAGAAACTTATTTTCATTGCAATCCTTCTTATTGCCTTAGGAGGTTCAGCACTAGTGAGTGTGACTCAGGTCTATTTCTTGATTGCCCTTCTGGTCCATGTGCTCTGAGGGACCTCTTTCTGAGTTTGCTTTGTCATGGGTCTGAGATGGAAGGGACAGAAGGGACTGGGTGGAGAATTTTCCTTATCCTCTGAGATCCTTCTGTTTCATAGGACAGTATTCGAGGTAGTGGAAAAAAATAAGAGCTTTTCCACAAAATGGAGCCAGAATTTAGGAGCATTTTCATGGCCCGCTCTCCAGGGTCTAACTCCCTTGAACATCTGAAATACTACTGGCCTTTGTCTTCTTTCTCCTTCCATGGTATCAGCCATGGACTCTCACTTCAACTCTGCATGCCCTGGCTATGGGACAGTCACAAATCAGGACAATCCCAGTTGGTAAACCCTTCCAATTCCCTGAGCTTTGTCCCTGGGACTTAAACTTGGGGTCAAGAGTACTCTGGGAAATTAGTCTTCAAGAAACTCTCGGGTTCCTAAAGCTCAATTTCCATCCTTATAGAGGGGTACTCCTGTTATGGCCAGAGCTGTTATAAAATCCATTTTTTATCACCATAGGCTCCACAGAAGCAAGGCACGTTGGGAATGAACATCAGTCAGATACCTCCTGATTCCCCAGTGTGTCCAGCTCTTTCAGAACGCATATTCAGCCAGAGCAGTCAAATCGCGTCATTCCCTTCACCACGCGCGAGCGCGCGCGCGCGCACACACACACACACACACACACACACACACACTTGAACACACGCTTTTCCAAAACAAATGTATATTTTACATTTTTGCAGAGAGGAGAAGCAGGGCCAGGCCCATGACCCTAGCCACAGATCAGTGCCCAGCTCTCCCCCTCCCCCAGCCTGGTCCCGGCCTGTCTGTCAAAAGCTAGCCTGGGGAAGACTGCAGAGGCCTGAAGGGGCGGGGGAAGGGGGAAGCTGCTCGGCAGCGCGCAATCTGCGGGCGGAGGTAAGAGTGCGCGCCTTTCAGTGCGGCTCCTGGCGTCTACCGGATTGGTTCGGCTTTGCTGCCATCTGTGTGGGTGGAGCCAGTTGAGCTTCCAGCTGGGTGCCCAGTCGCAGCCAGAAGCGGGCGGAGAAGGAGGGCTCCCTCTCTGCTGCCAGGCGCGTCCGAAGGGCGCTGCTTGCCGCAGAGCTGCGGGGGCTGCTCCTCCCTCCATCCCTGCTCCGGGTACACTCGTTACTTTTTCCATAGAGGCGACTCCTAGCGACCCCCGAGGTTCCTAGCGCCCTGTACTGCCCCCACTCCCTCTCTGTCCCTTGTGGCAGTCGGCTCTCTCGCAGGCTCTCGGGACCCCAGTCTGCGGCCATGGGAATCCGAGGGATGCTGCGAGCTGTCGTGCTCCTGCTGCTCATCAGGACCTGGCTCGCAGAGGGCTACGACACTACTCCTCTCCCGGAATTCCACTTTGAGCTCTCCTCTACTGTGCCTGAAGTCGTCCAGAACGTCTTTAATTGGTAAGCCGCTGCCACCAGGGCGGGCAGGGCAGCAACAGAGTCGGGGAGGGAACCTCAAGCCTCTTGGACAGAGCGGGCTGGGGGAGACTTGGACCCAGGATCGCAGAGCTATGGCGCTTGGGCCCTGCCTGCCGGTCCCTGGAGGGGAGTCGAGTGGGAGTGGAGGTGATCGATAGAAATAGAAGACTCTGCTAGAGCCCACCTGTTTCTGTAGCTCCTGACAGAGCCCTGCGTGTGCCCAAACTGAAGCCCCGGGGGGTGGGAAGACGATGCCCTCACCCCAGGGTATGCCATCCATCCCCAGGGACTAAGAACATGGGCAGCTTTTTCCTAGTCAGGTCTTTTGGCATCTGTGGGATTGGGATAGACGTAGTACAGGGTATGGGCAATTCTCAAAACGTAGAGACACCTGTTTGAGTGCGCATTTTAGTCTGTTCCCTGAGGCGCGCGCGTGTGTGTTCTTGCGTGTGCATGTTAAGCGATGCGAAGCTTTTCTGATGCCGCAGACAGAAATGATTGACTCGACCTCACAGGAGCCCAGACAATGCGATTGGTGGCTGTATAACGGTATAACCGGGTGGTCTAAGATGGATGCACTTTTGTACATACTCCTGTGAGACATTTCAAGATTCAGGGATTTTTTGTTTGATTTCAAGTTTGTTTGGGTATGCAAATATGTGAAGACGCAGTAAACAGCCAGTCTTTACATGTAGATCACACAGAAATGTGTATTTTCAGTGGCCAAGGAACCTGAGTAGGGCATATGGGTAATGTGTGGTCCTAAACAGGTGGGAACGCATTACTTTAATTAGGGAATGAAATTTTTTCATTAAAGATGATTGGAAATAATATTTGATGGCAAGCCAGAACTGAACATGTATTCAGAAAAAAGGGGGGTAGCTGGGAAAGGTTCCAGCAGACAACTCTGCAATGGCCTCACCCCCCACCCAACATACCAGACTGTGCTACTGAACATGCTTTCTCTCTCTCTCTCTCTCTCTCTCTCTCTCTCTCTCTCTCTCTCTCTCTCTCTCTCACACACACACACACACACACACATGCAGATTTACAAGGGCTGATATTCCCTGGTCATTGCGTCAAAGATTCTATTAGTCACAGTGATACCCAGGACTTTTCTAATTCACAGGTTCCTCTTGGGGAAAAGAGACCCACCAAAGATCTAGGTGAATTGAGTGAGCACATCAGAGTCTTCTGGAAAGGCCAGCTTTGTGGGGCCGAGCTGGGTTCACTTACATATGTTCACCCAAAACACATCTAGGCTGGAAGCATATGCTTAGCCAGAGAGATGCCTGCTCCCAAAGTACAAGTCTTTTTGAGGACAGAGCTGAGCCTCAAGAATCCGAAATAGTTTCATTGGGTGAGGGTCATAAATCTCTGCTACATTAGCCAGACCCTATCTCTGTGTCATACGCTATATGCCAAGTCTTAAAAACAGATGTACAAAAAGAAGGTTCACATAGATGTGATAACAAAATGCCCAGCCCTAGCCCAAGTAAGGGTAATATGACTGGCCCAGAGAATGTAAACTGGTTGGCTAAGCTTAAGAGGACACTGAGGGTAAAATATAACATTTCCTGGGGCAATTAGGTGTCCCTGGGAGGATTCCCACCAACCCAGAAAGCTATATCCAGGCTGATGTTAAGGTGGGGCTCCTTAGGGGGTTGAAGTAATGCATTTATCCGAGGGCTTCCACCTCCCTACTCCATCCTCTCTCCACATCTCCTACAGGCTCCTCTCTTTCCCACCCAGAATCTTGCCTGGTAACAGGGATCCAATCTGTATGCCCCATCCTCTGGATGAAAGCTATGGAGGGGGAGGGGGAAAGAGGAATCTGCGTCATTGCTTGTTTTCTGGCTGACTCACTGTGGGGAGGGAGGGGAGCAGGGAGAGATGCGTACATGTATGACTGTACATGTCTGTGTATATGTAGAAGGGAAGGTCCTGGCAAATCGATGCCTGGCGTGTTCTTTGGTCTTTGTTCTGTGAGAAGCAACGTGACATTTACTGATGACTTCTCTGTTTTAGCAAAAATTGTGCAAATGAAGCTGTGGTTCACAAGATTTTGGACAGGGTGTTATCGCAATATGATGCCCGTCTGAGACCAAATTTTGGAGGTAAGACACATTCAGACACTGGAGGCCTTCGTGTTAGGTGAAACAGAGCTGAGATACAATAAGCCAGCCCTACTTAGTAAGCTGATCAGTGGCACTCTCCTGGCTTAACACTTAATATCTCTCCCCTGTGGAGACCTACTGGGAGAACTCCCAGGCCTTTTGCTCTACCCCTAGAATCTTCCCCACTTCTATACCTTCTTATGCAAGAGGCTTTTTGCCCCCCCCCCCCACACACACATTCCATTACAATGGCACAGGGCAAGCTTGAAGCACACTTCCTGCTGTGGCTGAAAAAGTGCTAACCCCAGAAGTGGGTATGCCAGACAAAACATAGGCCATGCTTCTCAGACTAGAGTTTTCTGCCCCATATATGAGGAAGGCACAAATATTTCTACTTGAGCACACATTCTGGGCACCCTGGACACTCTCCCTATTCAACTAGTTCAAAACTAAGTGCATGGTCTTCTCTGCCTTGTCTACTTCACCCACCCACCTTGTCTTGGGCACTACTGCCTCTGCTCCCCTCTCCCCAAACCTTTAGCTCCCACCAAGTTCATTTCATTTAGCACACTGCTGGCAGTGTGATTTTTATAAATCTGGCCTGATCACCTCAGGAACATTTTTAATTTTTTTTTATCTACCGATTTTAAAGAGAAAGAGAAGAAAGAGAGAGAGAGAAACAGAAACATTGATTTGCTGTTCCACTTATTTATGCATTCATTGGTTGTTTCTTCTAAGTGCCCTGACCAGGGATCGAACCTGCAACCTGTCATATATGGTTGACACTCTAACTAAGCTACCTGGCAAGGGCTCTCCACAGGAACTTTTGATGCCTTTATTTAACTGCCAAATAAAATCCAAACTCCTTAGCCTAGCAATCACATCTCAAGTGCAAAGATCAGAAATGACAAGGAAAGTGAACCTCCAGGAAGCCAATGTATCCGTTTCTCCCTATATCTCTATCTAACCACCCCCCTTGGAAAGGGCAACTGACCTAGATCACAGGACCTTTAAGGTACAGGCAACCCACAGAACAGGAGTAGCATCCTCTGGCCCAGGGAACACCCATGAAACCTAAACCAAGGACAAACAAAATAAAGGGTGCATTGAATAGAGGTTAGTCACATTTCTTCTCAAAGGAACAGAGAAGGAGCTAAAAAACAGAGTGGCTAAGTCAGAGAGAGCACGCTACTTCTTATAGGTGGTAGAAGTAGACCCCCCACACTGCAGTGGGTTAATAAATGCTAATGGGTCACATTTGTACATATGAATAGAGTTCTTTTGAATACACAATGCCTCCAGCATAAAGGGCACACAACTGTGGGGACTTTCCCTTATAGTAGACCAGTGGGGGGTGGGGGGGCCGCATCTGTGATTTATTTGCCTGGGGAGGCACCTTGAAAACCAACGTGGTCACCTTGGGCTAAGCTTGGAGCGGGGAGACTTCACTAGTGTCCCCTTTGCTGTGTGCTCCTTCCATGAGGACAGAAGGCACAGCCCCAGGATCCAAGGTGAGTGTGCACTGGGACTGGGAAGCAGGAGTGGAGAGAGCAGAAGGCAAGCTCTTTTAATATGAGAATTCAAGTGTTAGGGCACAGTCAGCATCCCATTGCATGACACTGGTTTTGAATCAGCTGTACCAAACACCAGTGGGTGTCAAAGGAGTAGTTACCACATTTTCTCTTTTCCTTGTTCTCGTTTCTCAGCAAAGGCTGACCAACAGTCATTTAAGTATACAAAACTATTTCAAGATGCCATCTCTGAAAGCACCCAGGGCCAGGGGGAGGGAGCAGGGGCAAGGACCAACCTCTGAGGATTGTCAGGTGTGGCTTGTTCACAATACCTCCAAGACCCCTTACAACCATATTTTGAGCTAATTAGGATTTGTTTATATCCGATACCTACCCTCTTGGGTTACATTAAGCTTATAAGAATGCAGGCTGCGCCATATGAGAAAAGATGGGTCCCTGATTTGGTGAAACAGTAGATGAAGGTGAGAGGACCAGCACAACACAGGACCTTCTAGCATTTACACAAAAGGAGACACTATAGGCTCTAAGTCTAGGGCTGTTGTATTGTGGGGGGAATCAATCAATGGGATAGCTGGGTCAGGGGATTCAGGGTTAGGGGAACCCAGGACAACCTATAAAGCCTCCCGCTAGACAGAGTCAGATTCTTTTCTGAATCTGAGGTGAAATTGAGTTTCAAGGCCACACACACACACCCTGCATGCAGAGGCCACACCTAACTGTGGTCAGCTCCAATAGGGAGCCATATTATTCTTTTGAGAGGAGGAGGAGCCAGGGAAAGTTAACAAAGTTGCTTCTTTCTGGGCAGGAGAAGTGGACTCCACAGTGTTGCCAAAGGCAGGTCCCTGAGGACTTCATCTAGCCCAGCACCTGGCATTACATAGGTGTGGAGTGAAGGAACAAATGGGACATCGTCATCATTCCTTTATTTATTTGTCTTCCTCTGGCATTCTGATGGATATTAGGGAGGAAGAGGAGTTAGGGCAGCACAATTTCCCAGGGTAGGGAAGTGGTTACCCTCTTCCACTTTTCCTCACTTCCAGAGCCCATCAAGAGGGACAGCAATGGATTATGGGGCTGAAGCCATCAACCCAGAGAGAATATTTAGACACCTTATCTGGAAGCTTCTTGCTCCCTTTTGTTATGCTTTCAGGGGTGTGGGATACTTTAAGTTCTCACTTGAATCCCTACTAGCACATAAGGTATCCCCTCTATGTGGATAAACTTAAAAAAGGTCCCAGGTCCCCTTCTCCCAGACTACATCCCTGAGCCAGGACACATGGCTTGGTGACTGCATTTCAGCTCCCACTTGCCCCTTTAACTGGGAGCCCTTGGACAGGGCTATGCTCTTTAAGGGTTAGGGTTGCCTGAGTAGCACTAATGATCTAGGATGAGAAGTCTGACAGTACAGTGAGGTGGTGAGCTGCGTGGCCTCTCTGGAGCTTGACACCTGCCTAACACAGCTTTCATCCTCTGAAGGGATGTAGGAAACCTGAAAGGTTGTAATAAATAACTTTGTTTCTAGAAGCCTCTGTCACTACAGAGGATTTTGCTAAGGATTATTCACAATAACCCTGAATGATGGATTCTGAGCTATGCCTTCACACAGAGGCCCATTTACTTCTCAGCTGCCATTCATACACTGATTCCTAATGGCACTTTGCTTTTTGAAGCAATGGGATAGGAATTACACATTTCCCACTTTGGTGCTCAGCTTCTGGGGCAGTCAGCCTGTGGTGAAGCCAGCAGGCTGAATTGCAAGCATCATGGGTGTTTCCATAGCAGCAGTGTGATATAACGCACATAGAATAATGACTTAGCTGTCTGGGTGAAGGCAGCTTTAAGAAAATGAGGAAACAATAAAAATGTGTTTTTCCACAGCACCTATATATTAGTTTAGTACATATTTTCACATCCCTGTTCACATTTGAGTGGGCATCACTCACACCTAGGCCTGAAAAAGAAAGCCAGGAGGCAGAAACACACACACATTCAATCACACACATTAATACACACAAACACCCTTCAACACACTGACAGATTTACTCACACGTATATACACACTCACATTCACTCACATGTACATGCTCACAATCAATATATGCTTACACATTTACACACAAACATGCTCACATTTATATATTCACATGAACATGATCATGCATCCACTCACATACAAACATGCTCACATCCAATCACACTCACAAATTTACATACATGCTTGGACATTCACATGCAGGAACTTATGCATTCAAATACACATACTCCCAAATTAACATGCTTGCACAAAAATAGGCTCATGCATTCACTCATACACAAACACACTCATTCATACACACATGTCCACATATTTACCAATTTTCACGCACATTAACGTTCACATTTCACTCATACCTGTACAGTAATGTACTAACACACATGAATATGTTAATAGACTCACTTGCATATTGACATGATCACACATTTACTCACACAAACACATACACAGACATACTAACATTCACTCAAGTACATAAACATGCTTACATGCACTCACATATATGTGAGGAGTGTGAGTATATAAGTGTGATCACTTATTACACTGATCTCTTGCATATGAACAAGACCACACAGAAACACATTCACATATTCAATAATGAACATGCTCACTCACACAAACACATACAGTCACACACTCATAAATTCACTTACATTCCCATTCACTCACATAAACACCCATCAATTCACATATGCAAAAATGTTCATGCAAGCACACACATTTCCTCTAACATGCACATAACATGCTCACACACAGACACACATGAACATGCTCATGCATACAAACACAGACACATTGACTCAATACAAACATATGCACATACACTCATGTAAACATAACAACTTTACACACACAGACATAACCATGTATTTGCTCATATGCTAACACATGAACAGGCTCACGTAGACAACCCACATACTCACTCCCACACATTACACTCTAATGCATGCACATGGTCATACATTTACTCACCCAGAAAGGTGCTCATAGACTCTCTGGCTCACAAACAAACATACCCTCACTCACATATTCACATGAATATACTTATGGAGATGCTCACGCATACAGTCCCTCAAACACATTCAAATATCTAATATTTAAATAACCATACATGCAAACATGCTCCCATCTACTCATATATGTACATGGTCACACATTCACTTACATACAAGCATACTCACATACATGAAAATACAAATTCACTCACAGACAAGGTCACAAATGCAGAAATGCTCATGTATTCATTTGCACATGAACACATTCCTACATTCACTTCCACACACCAATATGCCTACATGATTTCATGTGCTTATGTATTTACTCACATGCAATATGTGTAAGTCCAGAAATATGTTCATGAATTCACTCATATGAATACATGCAGATTCACTTATACACATGACATATATACACACACATTTACACACAGAGATAAACTCCCAAATGCACTCGTACTCACACATTTCTTTGCACATTAACAAGCTCACATACACACATAGTCTCACATTAACTCACTAACACACATTCATTTGCACATGAGCCCACTCATAGATTCACTCTCACATAACATGCCTACACACTTGTACATGTGCTCACATTTACTCCCACACCACACTCTGAAAGACACAATCATGCTCATGCATTCTCTCATACACAGACATGTTCACATACACTTATATACACACTGACACATTCACCTACACATAAACACATATTTACTCATGCATGTGAACATGCTCACATAAACTCATGTACACAGTTCACACACTTATTCACACAAAAACACATTGCCTCAAACATGGACACCCACATGCACTCACACAAATGTGCTCATATACACATCCAAAATCTTAGCTCTTGTTTTGGGGCTCATTGCTCCTGAGTTCCAATAAGAAAAACATTTATAGGTAGAATGCTTCATCACCTTATTTTCTGTTTATATTGCCCTAATTTCTTCCTTTTAGTGTGTCAAGGGCTAGGCCCTGCTCTAACTACTTGGCCTGCATTAACTATGAGATCAGAGCTATAAATGATCCCCATTTTACTGATGAGAGAACTAAGGCTCAGAGAGGTTAGATAACTTATTTAAGCTCACACAGCTAGCAAGTGTCAAAAACGGGGTTCAAACCCAGGCAGTCTGGCTCCTGAGTCCACACTCTTACCCTTTACCTACCCTGCATGTAATAGTGGTCTTCCTGTATTGTAGGTGCTCCTGTGCCTGTGGGAATATCTATGTATATCTCCAGTATTGACCATATCTCAGAAATGACTATGGTAAGTGTGCCAACTCCATCCATAAGACTGGGGACAAAGTACATGGGATGAGGGGCAGGGTCATAAGCCAACTCAAGTTGTTCTGACCTGCAACAGAGCTCACATGGAAAAACACAGTAGGCTTTGGAAACTGAAACCACCTGGAATAAAAAATGAATAAACCCAGATAGATTCTAGGCATAAAAGGCTTATAAAGTTTCTAAAAGATAATATAAGATACTGACTGTGCACCTTTATGGTAGCTAAGAACTTAAAAAAAAACACAGGAAACACAAAACATAAAAATAAACACTGGTAACTTCAACTAAATTAAAATTCTGTTTAGCCAAAGCTTCTGGAACTTCTCTTTTACAAAACAAACAAAACCAATATAACAAATGTGAAAGGATAAGTCAGAGTGGACGAAGGTATTTGCAACACAAAGGGCTGATATGGGAAATATACATAATTCCTGTGGATTAATAAGAATATTAAAAAACTAATAAAAACGATCAGAAAATTTGAACAGAAACTTCATTTTTGTGAAGATAATCAAGTAGCAGACAAATATATGAAAAGATGCTTGAATTTGTTATTAATCATTGAAATGCAAAATAAGACCACAATGAGACCCTATTACATGTCTACCAGATTGACAGAAACCAAAAGTCAGACAACATTAATTGGAAACTCCCATCTGGTCTTGGAGGGAAGTGTAATACAGAACTTTCACTTTATAGTTCTTATTGTGACTTTGGTATCAATAGTTTGTTCGCACAATAATGTACATAGTATATTTACATAAGGAATATTATCTAAAATGAAGGCAATGCAAGTGAACAAATTTTATTTACATACATCAATCTGAATGAATATCACAAATACAATATTGAATGAAAGAAAATTATGAATATATATAGGATGATTCCATTGGGAAAAAATCTTAAAATAGGTCCAACTAAGCAATATGTTTCCTAGAAATACATGCATAGACAATAAAACTAACAAAAAGCAAGGGAATTGTCATTTAAACATAAGATTTAAATGGTTACTGCTGGGAGGTGTGGGTTATGTTCTGGAAGAGATGCATTGAAGCTCGAAAGTTCTTGGTAATGTTCTATTTCTTAACCTGAATTTTAATTACCAGAGGTTCATTTTATTATCCCATTGCTGGGATTATACCCTAAAAACCCTAAAACACCAATTCAGAAGAACCTATGCACCCCAATATTCATAGCAGCGTTATTCACAATAGCCAAGTGCTGGAAGCAGCATAGGTACCCATCAGTAAATGAATAGATCAAAAAACTGTGGTACTTTTAGACAATGGAATACTACGCAGCAGAAAGAAAGAAGGAGCTCCTACCCTTTGCGACAGTATGGATGGAACTGTAGAGCATTATGCTAAGTGTAATAAGACAGGTAGTGAGGGACAAATACCATATGCTCTCACCTTTAAGTGGAACCTAATCAACAAAATAAGTGAGCAAAATATAATCAGAGATATGGAATGAAATAAAGAACAAACTGACAGTGACCAGAAGGGAGGGGGATAAGGGGGAAAAGAAGGGGAAGGGTCAAGTCAAGGAACATGTATAAAGGACCCATGGACAAAGACAACAGGAGGTGGGAGGATTGAATGTGGGAGGTGGGGTGGGTAGGGCAGGGGAGAGTAATGGGGGAAAATGGGGACAACTGTAATTGAAAAACAATTTTAAAATAGCTGACATTTAACATGCTTACATATGTTTCATTACTCATCTATAGTTACAATGCATTTCTTACACCTGCATACATACACACACTCTCTGAAAACAGGGAGCTGGACAACCTCATTTACAATTGAGATTTACCTTTCTCTCCCTAGGACTACACTATCACAGTATTTTTTCATCAGACCTGGAAAGATCCACGTTTAGCGTACTATGAAACTAATCTGAACCTGACTCTGGACTATCGGATGCTTGAGAAGTTGTGGGTCCCTGACTGCTACTTTCTAAATAGCAAGGATGCCTTCGTCCATGAAATGACTGTGGAAAATCGGATGTTTCAGCTTCACCCAGATGGAACAGTTCAGTATGGCCTACGGTGAGTTCCCCAGGGGCCTAAGGACCCTCCTGGCAGGTTTCCTTCTTCCCACTGAGTAACCCACGAATGCACTCTAAGGGACACAACAGAGGATCTCATTGCTTTTCAAACCTGTCTTGCACTGTTCCCTCACTCATCCTACCCAGTTTCCCACACACATCATTGGCTGTTATGCCTCCACACCCTGGCTTCTGCCATTGCTTCTGTCTGGAAAGGCCCTTTCTGTGAATCTAAATCTTGGCCATCATTCAATCACTAACTGAAGTGCCTCTTTGTCAAAAACTCCTTCTTAATTCTCTCAACTGGAAGAGCTCTCCCTCTGCCTTAGCACTTAATACATTCTGTTATATGTATTTGTGTCTTTTCTCTCCCATGAAGTGAGGGGGAGAGACAGATAAATTCTGAAGCCCATGCAATGAGGGAGAGGGGCCGATCTCTGCCACTGCTCATATTAGCAAAATGTAGGGGCCCAGGGGTGTGCAGTATGGGTCTGTTGTCTATAGCCCTGTACACACAGAATGTGTGCATGCTGGAACTCCTCACTGATCTATTTATAGCATAGCAGATGGCCACCATGGCTCTCCTCACAGTTTCATCCCTTACAAACCATCTCTTAAGACAAGTGTGACAGAGAAATTTAGCTCAGAAAATTTCTACAAGAGGTAGCTGCCAGGGTTCAACTCTATCTCTGGGTCTCTCTTTCTCTAGGATGCTCCTGCTCTGTCTCTTGTTTCCCTCTTCCTTTTCTATCTACTTTCCCATGGACCAAGGCACTGAAGCCAGAGAATAACAAAGCTTACAGGGGACAGCACAGTGGTCACACTTGTTTCATTTAAAAGGGACCTCAGCTGATTACTTCTGCATGGAGGATTCACAGAAGGGACACACACACACACACACACACACACACACACACACACACACCATACCCACTGTGCAAAATGGAAATCATTTCAAGGGTCGAAAGGCACTAGGCTGGGGTTAGCAGCTGGTGGGGCAGGATGAGGGGTGGGGCAGGATGAGGGGTGGGGCAGAGCCTCCCAGCTGAGGCTGCACAGAGCTTTTAAAATTACCCTCTTTGCACCAGTAACTCCTCCCATTTCCCTGGCTTCTCCAAGACCCCTCCTCAGATTCCTTTCACGAACCCAACACGTGGCAACTTATAGCCCTTGTCCAATGCTTCATGGCCTGTCTCAGATATGCTAATTCTTCCTATCCAATTATACTCACTGGCATTGTGCTAGTCCACAAAACCCTAATAGGCAGATACACAAATATGAGAGCACTGTGGGGTGGGAACAGCTTCCATGGCCAAAGATGGGCCTGGGCCACTGCTCACATCTGTACCTGAGGACCGCACATGACCACTGCACAGCAGATATGGAGCTGCTCTTGACAGCCTTACTGCTTCTTCAGAAAGAAAGCCATCTTTCTTTCTCTACATTCAGTTTCCTTAAGGGCTCTTTTTATTCTGACACCCTGAGATGTCCTGACATGCCACACATGTGTTCTTTGTTCAAGTCCTGCCAGATCTCTTGGTTTCTTTGTCACATAAAATTTTCCTCTCTCCTCCCTACACAATTGCAGCTCACATTTCCTCTAGGAAGGAAGGAAGGAAAAAAGAAGAGATGGAAAGAGGGAAGGAGGGCCCAGATCTAATGCAGTCAGTATAGGAAGGTGTTGGATGGGTCAGTCCTTGGGATAACTCTCCCTTTTCACCCCTGCCATGTTCTCAGGAATGGTTGCTTGACTGGGCTAGACTCACTTTCTCCTTCATTTTGCTTTTTCTTTGCAGACTCACCACCACAGCATCTTGTTCTATGAACCTGCAGAATTTCCCTCTGGACAAGCAGACCTGCAAGCTGGAAGTGGAGAGCTGTACGTCTATCTCCTGTGGCCCCTTCTTCCCTATCTGTGGTTGAGAGCATCAGGAAACCAAAGAGGGATGGCATATCTCCCCTACTCCCCCCCTCTCCTTTTCTCTTCTACTAGATAGATAGATAGATAGATAGATAGATAGATAGATAGATAGATAGATAGATGATAGATAGATAGATGGATATGGCATCTGGGAGAAGGTGGCCTCTAAGATATAAACAGTCTCATGGGGAAATTGTACCCTGTTACTGGGAAATTGTGCACAAGCTAGTTGGTAGGAGTGAATATCTTTGCTGTGCTTTCTTTCCTAGCTAAAAGTCTCCAAACTGACAGTTCTCTTTCTGAGTGCCTCCGTCATCCATGCTCAGAGTCAGCAAAACACAAAGGAAGCCCTAAAAGTGCAGGTTCTGACCATGTTTTGGATTCCACAGACTGCACTGATATGAAATCTGCCTATGCCTGTTTTCTGAGACTGACTGACTCTGTTTCTCTCCATCTCCCAGATGGCTACACAGTTGAAGACATCATGTTATACTGGGAAGGTGATGATAATGCCGTCCAGGGGACTGAGAAGCTACACATCCCTCAGTTCACTCTCTTGGGAAAGACAGTAACTAGCAAACAGGAACGCTTCTACACAGGTAGGTTTGACCCTTTCTTGTCTCCTGTCTCTTGTCTTTTTATTGTACCCCTAGTAAACTCCTTGAGACCCCTGCCTCAGACTTCTGCAGTCTGCACTGCCTCCCTTATTATTTCCTTCTGCTTCCGGAAGCTTCCAAAATCCCTTCATAAAGTCCCAGTTGCTTACCCTCTACAAATAAGGAAATGGGTGTGGAAGCACTTGGCCAGGTTTAGCACTCTACAGGTGTATAGGATTCATGCTCTTCTTAATAAAAACAGGCCTCTCAAGGCCAGCCCCTCACCCTCCATCTCTTTGCAGCTTTGAAATATGTCATATCTCTCCCAGTTCAAAACTTCAGTTGACATGGAGCAAGGAAGGAAGGAAGGAAAGAGGAGAAAGCAGGCTTGCTCTGTCATAGCAGTCTACTGGCACATGCCATTGCCAGTGGCCTAAAGGCAACAAATGTGGTCAGTTTGGCTGACTGCTCAGGCTAGAGTATTAGAGGCTGAACTGCCCATTGGTTTCTCTTCCTCCATTCTCTACGTTACTCTGAAAATCCCCTTAACCTTGCCACCCTGATATCAGTATGTCTCCCTGACAGGTTCCTATGTACGCCTGGTACTGCGGTTTCTGGTCCAGAGGGGAATTCTCAGCTATCTTGTGCAAATCTATTGGCCTACTGTTCTCATCACCACTGGCTCTTGGATAACGTTTTGGATGAACTATAAATTCTCTGTAACCAGGGTGACAGTGGGTAGGTACTATCCTCCCCAGCCCCCAATCCCAGAGAGGCACTTGGATCATCTCTCTCAGAGAAAAGTTGAGAGTAAGAGAAGAGTACTAGGAATAATGTGTGACTGCACAGGAAAGGAAACAAGATGGGTCCTACCCAACAGGCATTTGTACAGGTACTTAACCAATCCTCAGCAGGGAGACCAACATTGGAGACATGTGTGACAAAAATCAGGGCTGGGATCTTCATATGTTGGGCCCAAAGTACCAGAATTTATTACTTTCTGGATACATAAATGAATGGGAAAATCATAAATACAGATCAGAAATGCAATACAACAAACAGTAATTAAGCAACATATCAAAATGCCCTACTAGGCAGCAGACATCTTCCAGAAGAGCTGCATTCAATGAGTATCTAGTGTAATTCTTACACAGGTGATACTGGAGTCCAGGGGGAAGTGACCCAGGTCTTGGCTAAAACTGCACCAGGAAAGTTGCACGAACTGGGTTTTCAAGAATTGTAGGAGGCTGAGACACAAGACTTGGCATTCCCTAAAAGAGGAAATAGCTCGACTAAAGGCACAAGGGCCCTAAAAAGGGGGTAAATTATAGAGTGCTTAGGGCAGGAACTGGGGAAGTGGAGAGACTAGCAAAAAAAAAAAAGCCTAGGATGACTTGGGAATACCTTAAAAATACAGTTTAAGCAGTTGGGATTTAAGTAATGGGGAAGATCAAAGGTTTCTGAGCAGTACCATGGAGGGGCCTAAGAAATCAGCTCCTAAGTTTATCTAGCCCCACCCTGAAGAATAGTGTCTCAGATCCCTGTCTGGTTTCTCCTTCACCATCTTTGAAGCAGACTGCTTAGCCTCCTTCCTTGGGAGCACATGCTACACTAAAACTTTATATTCCTGTAATATTTTAGGAATCACAAAACCATCTAGGGATGTGACCTCAGTTAGTATTGAGGGAATAAGGAAATGCCTACGGACTAGAAGGCAAAAGGGGAAAGGGTCATTATAGGACAAAATGGGGTGCAGGTTGTAAATCACTGTGAAACCGTAGCTGGAGATTTTTAACTTGATCCTAAGAGGAATGGGAAGTTACTGAACCATCAAAGCACAGGCTGGGTGTAAAGATGGGGCAGCAGGAACAAAAGGCAAAGGCCCTCAGGCCTAGAGAACTGAAGGACTTTTTTGCTGAGGGCCCTCCCCACCCCAGATTGGCCTTTGCTCCCTTTCTGTATGATGTGAGCCCAATGGCTTGCCAAGAACTTCACTCACCTGTGCCATGTCATTTATAGGTCTGACCTCAATGCTCATCCTGAATGCCATCAATTCACATCTGCGGGATAAACTCCCCCAATTTTCTTGTATCAAGGCCATCGACATCTATATGGTTGCATGCTTCTTCTTCGTGTTCCTGTCCTTGCTGGAATATGTCTTCATCAACTATCTTTTCTACAACCGAGGAGGAACTCGGCGCCGTCATAGGCAACATAGGAGAGACCGAAGAATTATGAACCGCTATCGCTACCAGGTATTGAGTCTGCAGGTTTGATATTTTGACTAATAATCTGCTTTCCCTGAATACTTCTTTAGCCTAAGCTTAGCACTTGACTCTTTCACATTTTTAGTAATTCCTTTAATACACACATACACATACCAAATAACAAAGTAGGAACTTTTATCATCCTTTACAAGTTGAGTCATTGTCCAAAGTCACAGGCTAGTATGTGGCGGGGTTAGATTTACCCAGACCTTTGGCCTTCAAATCTGATCTGTTTAGCATGCTTCCAAGGGCAAGCAATGAAGCCAGAGGGAAAGGGAGCACAGATAGGCTGAAAGAAAGAAACAGACACCATAGTGGCTGGCCTACCCCTTGATCTTCTGACTCCCAAAGCCATGCTGAGGCTTTTGCTGCTGGTGTTACCTTAATGTCAAGCACCACCTCTTCCTGCACAGGGAACCCAAACCCACCTGCCTGAGGAAGCCTTGTCTCTACCCACCCCACAACACTCCAGAGGGAGCAGCTGCTCCAGGGTAGCACAGGTTTGGCAGCCACCAGGGACTTCTCTTACATGCTAACAGCCTCTTGGTCCTGTTCCTCAGCCCCATGTGCACCAGAGACCCCAGGAAGAAGAGATTCTGTCAGTGGAAGAGATCAACAATCACATTACAAGTGCTGATGAAGAAGGACCCGTCCCTCCTCCCTCCCCAAAAATGCTTATACATGTAGGATTTGAATCTACTGACTTCTCGAGTCTGTCTGCAGTCTCCTCAGAGGGTGATCAGTTTAACATCAAAGATGAAAGTGTCTATCCTCCCTCTAGCTCACTGCAGGATTGGCAGGATTGGCAGGCTTGGCAGGCTTGGCAGGCTTGGCATGCAAGCCCAGAAAGCCTCAACTATTTTACCTATATTCCAGAGCAGGCCCCAGTGGCCACCCCAGAAAGCCTCAACTATTTTACCTATATTCCAGAGCAGGCCCCAGTGGCCACCCAAGAAAGCCTCAACTCTTTTGCCTATATTCCAGAGCAGGCCCCAGTGGCCACCCAAGAAAGCCTCAACTCTTTTACCTATATTCCAGAGCAGGCCCCAGTGGCCACCCCAGAAAGCTTCAACTCTTTTACCTATATTCCAGAGCAGGCCCCAGTGGCCACCTCAGAAAGCCTCGGCTCACTGTCTTCTCTCTCAAGCCAGTCCTGGCTGGCCATCGGAGAAAGCCTGAATGATTTCTCCTCCACCCCAGAGCAGGCCTTGCATGTCCAGAGCCAGACGTACATGCACGAAGCATACTGCAACCCTGGTAACATACCTAGAATGTCTGAGGAGTTCCTTAGCATGCCTGATGATGTCAAAGTTGATTGTGGCTACCCTGACCTTAGGATGCAATTCCAGCATGATGATGACACTACCTGGAGCCGTGATGGTGACAATTTCATGGGCTTTGATCAAGACGAGGACAGTAATTCAGAGTCTGGTGATAGTTGCCCCCCAAGCCCTGGGTACTCCTTCAGTGAAAGGTTTTTGTATGATCTTTTTGACCCTGACTATGTCTCTAAAGTTGATAAGTGGTCCCGGATCATCTTCCCAATTGCCTTTGTGGTGTTCAACGTTGTTTACTGGCCATACAATGCCATTTAGTCCCATAGTGCCCCAGAGCAGCAGGGACATTATGCTGTGCTTCTTTCACAGTTTCTTTTGGTTTCATTTTGCCTTCTTTTCTTTGTTTTATTTTTGGTTATTTGGGCAGTCAAATCAGTTCTACCTTTCTATTTATAAACATGAGGTGGAGAGTAGTTGGAAAGAATATGTTCTGGCGTGAAGGAAAGGGATTGAGGAGGAGTTGAGAGTAAGTAGCTCATTGATTCTCCTTTTCTGTTAGAAGACTGTCACCTTTTTAAAGACTTCTAAGATCTAATCAGCACAGAAAAGCCCCTGGAAATGTTGAGAGGACAGAGAGGAGCCAGATTGAGGGACAGAAGGAGCTGAGCCTTTCACACAAACATTTCTGGGGGCTGTTCTGTCCCCCTGAAGTGTTGATTTTTTTCACTTCTTTTTTTCTTCTTTTTCCTGCTAGGGATTATGATCCTTGCTCACCTACTGCTTAGGGTTTTAGCGAAGAAAGTCAAGCTTGATTGGGCTAGGGTACACAGGAGGCGGGCAGCTCTGGCTTGGAAGTGAAAGGGACTAGCTCTAGGGGAACTGAAGAATTTTGAAAGTGACTTCCCCCACTATTTTTCTGTTGTATTTTGAGAGTGTGTTGTTGTAGCACAGAGTTGGGAGTGAAATGTAGGTGGGTAGTCAGGAATGATAGCAAGATGTCAGGGTAAGTGAGAGCATTTTCCTAGCAAGAGCTTGCAGGTGGTCAGTGATGTCGGTTTGGAGATTACCCAAGTTGAACTGGCATCTTTGGAGGAATTGAAACTTCTCCTGTCTATATTTCTGCTTCAGAACTCTTGGCAATAGGTAGTTAGTACATGTGTATAGGTCAGATGCTGAGTTGATCACTAGTCAGAGCAAGCACTTGGTGAAAAAAGACTAGGGTTAGAAAAGTTCTGACCTGCTACTTCACCATCTGATCTAGAATAGCTCAAATGAACAACTGTTGTGAATCTCTATACTAATCCTTTCTATTTGTCCAGTGCATAGTGTCAATTAGCTCACTGATCCATCACATCGTCAGACCCTCACAGAGGCCCTGTGAACCAGGGAAGGCGAAGCACATTGTCCTCAGTGTTCCAAGGGGAAAAAATGGAGCTTGAGGACGTGCAGCCAGTGAGTAGTAGAGCCACCCCACTTACTCTTCCTTCTTCTGCCCTCTTATCTCTCCCAGTTGAGGCACTCCCTTTCTCTCCCCTCCTGTTTAAAAATGGGGTGCTCCATCAGGTTCTGTCATGCACCAGACCTAATTCTATAACACATGGAGCCTGTCTGCAGGAAGAAGCCGGTGACCAGTATGAACCAAACATATGGAATATGGTCACTCCCCACCCAGTAGGGCTCCTAAGGGAATTAGAAATTAGCTTGTGCTCCAACTTGCCAAGCACCTCCACCTCATTGATGGAGGCCATGGGGAAACAAGATTTTCCAAGCACTCAGCCTATGGACCTCCTTCCTCCCTAGGCAGCCTTCCCTAAAACCCCTCAGCCACCTCCCTTTTTAACTGTTTCTGTGTACACCAATCAGGGTGTGTGTGTGTGTGTGCATCAAGGTGGTTCTGTGTGGACATACAACTATTTAAGAAGCTGTATAGCTATATGTATATCAGTGTAAATCTCTATTGGTATGTATAAGAGTGTATATATAACAATGTGTGGATACATATATGCTTGTGCACACCCCTGTGAAAGAGTGTGTAAACTTGTGAGTTATGTATCTGTGTGCTTGTGCATATACACATGGGTGTAATCTGTGTGTCTAAGTGCATGCGTGCATACTTATGTTTATTTATCTGATTTGAATAGGTGTGAAAAGAAATACACCTGAAAGCGTATGTATTTCTTATCGGTGGCTCTTCTAGAACCACCAGAATTCCCTTGGCCTGTTCCCACATAAGGAGGGGGGAGCTCTTTGGCCAGGCTGATTAACTGTTTCATTTCAATTCCTATTCCAGGGAGCAGCATCTCCCGGTCCCCATCCACTCCTGTCTTTCTCCCTCTACCCATCTGTGCTATCTCCTGGATAGAAGACACAGAAGAAGTGAATGTAGTCCTAGAGTCCTAGGAAGTGATAATTTAGTGCCTTGAGGTAGGAAGTGCTCAATCGTGGGATGAGCTGGGAGTGAAGAGCATTTTGCATTGTCCTGGAAGGACATGTTTGGGATGCCTTGAAGATGCATTGAGAACAGAAGTATTATACAGAGAGCTAAAGAACTGGAGAGATGGTTATATTACTGCCTTTATAACTCATCCCTTTATTCCAATCACCTTGTAAGCCTGACATTGGAGGCAGCCCCAAGCAGGTGGGTGATGTGAGGAAATGGCCCAGGGAATTGGCTGCTAGCAACCAGATGCAGAGAACCAAAGGTGCCTGGGAGATAGCTGCAAGCATGGACTGTGGTGGTGGGCCCATTCAGGGCAAGGGCACTTTAGTAGTCACCCTGGGATGGTTGTTGGCTGAATTTCAGCCTTGGATTTGGAACCTCCTCTTTCCACCTCCTCCAAGGAAAGAGATAGTCAAAGGGGTGAGAAGTCTGATGAAGGAGAGAAATACAAAGAGCCCCGGGGACTGACTGCCTAGTTCAGCCCAGCTTGTCATCTCTCCTCTTCTTTTCTATACAGGCATCATATAAATATAGCCTCCTACATATTCATACCCACAGAGACCTACACAGTCACACATACATGTATACACACATTGTACACTCACCTTCAGCAGTATATGCATATACAGGCATGCACAAACACATACAGCCACATGTATGTTCACAAACAATCATATGCATTTACACTTGTATGCACACACATACCAACAAACCTTGTAAGACAGATAAGAACAAGAAAGTTGCCACTGGAATGTCTAAGATTGCTTCTTTTTGGACACCCCTCACAGAGAGATCCAAGTTGGAGGGAAAGCAATGGCCCTACATATGAAGCTCCTACCATGACTACACAAAAGCTTAAACATTGGTTGATTGGTTTGGGTTTGGGTTTCCAGGATCCTGGAAGACATTTGAGCCCTGTAGGAGGTAAGCAGCTCATTTAGGGTGAGGTCATACTGGTGAAAGAGACTGGAGCAGTGGGGGACAAAAAAGGGGTTTTAAGATATGTCTGGCAGCAATGCACAGGAAGACCTCAAACCCTGAAGAAGGGTACAGAGGCCAGTTGTAAATATCTTAATAGACCCATGTAGCTAGATATATTAGTATACCTTAAAAAGAATATCTTGCCCTAATGTGCTGCAATGTGTTGAACTCTACTGCAACTCATACTGTGTGAGGTTAAGTGTCAAGGTGAGGTGGAGGTCTGGCAATGACACCTTTTCAGAAAGGTAAACTTTCTGAGTTTACCATGGAGTTGGCCGTTTTAGCCTGAAAATCGCCAGATCTTCTCTTGTCATGTTCTATATATGTTCTGTCTTCAGCATTGTCATTGAGCTCCCTCCTCAGCTGTCCCCAGTGTTAAAGGCACACCCTCCTCTAACTGGCTGTCTATATCCCCTCCCACTCCACACCTCACACCAAGTAACTCTGGAAGTCCAGAGGATCTAACAAGGCACTCTTGGGGTTCAGCCCATGGAGCCTTTGTCAGCCCCAGCCAATCAGAGAGTGCTTGTGATGATATCTGGAGTTTGGGAAGAGGGAAGAGTGTTGCTGAGTCTGAGATGGAGCAACCCCCACTTTACTCCTCTACCCACCTTCCCTTTCTTTTCCTCACATGGACTATCATATTAACTTTCTCCCTAGAATCCCCTCTCCATCACTACTATGGGAAAGATACTGTCTGTTTCTCCAAAGCATCATTTTGTTGTGGGGATGTGTGATATGTTTCCTGCCAAATTCTCACCCATTCCATCTGCCATTGTGGGGTGCCTTTGTAGAGATAACAGATGATCTGTTGGGTCATACCAGAGCTTGTCAAATGTATTCTTACAATCCATGTCATCTTGTTAATAGCAAGACTGCAAACTCCTTGCATATTTATAGCTGTGTTTTGCTGAGACTGTGGCCATTCCTTATTCTGTACATAAAAGAGATAACCTTCTGAACTATTAACTAATGAATGCATTTGCTAAGTTATCCACCTGCATGGTACCCTACTGTGGTGCTGCACATCAAAGGAAATTGTGATTTGTCCTACAAAATGCAGTGTGTTCGTGTTTGTTGTATAGTGTCCTGTGATCAATATGAAATCTTTATTATCATTGTTGGGTTTTCAGGGCTGGGAGGGGGAGGGTGTTATAGTGTCTCTCTCATATATTTCAATTATGAAATAGCCCCAGTTCATCAGGTTCACCTATGCTGATTCAACATGTGTGAGACTTTGCACCCATCATCTTGCCAGATTGTGTTCTTGGGGTCAATAGTCATCAGCAGAATTGAGGGTGCCTGGGTGTGGTCCAACTGACCACAGTGCCAAAGGAATCTTCAAAAGGCAGCCAAGGCAGTGTCATTCTGGAGGTGGATGGAATAAAATAAAACTACACACACATGCATGTACGTCTCCAGGACAGGTGCTGGGCCCAGGCAGCGAACACCAAGAAAGGAGGAGGAACAAGGCCCACATGCCCTGGATGGCTTGACCCACAAAAGGGTACAGAGCAGCAAAGACCCCACAAAATAACCGGTGCCCTTTGTTCGTATTAAATGTAAATTCTTGCATGAAAAAGACTACCAGCTCTGACTTCAAAGAAGGATAACATGAAGAAATGTGAAATTATGCTCCTGAAAAATATGCTGAAAAAAGTTTTGTA
Organism: Micronycteris hirsuta; assembly: GCA_004026765.1. Taxonomy (NCBI): domain Eukaryota; kingdom Metazoa; phylum Chordata; class Mammalia; order Chiroptera; family Phyllostomidae; genus Micronycteris; species Micronycteris hirsuta. The sequence goes on from PVJI01007054.1 coordinate 57,926, forward strand.
AATAGCCAAAAGTAGAAAATAAATATACATAATGGTAAATATGCTTATGCGTCATTGTGTTACTTCTCTGTTGAGTTGGGAGAGAGCTTTATCTGAGCCCAGGAAACTTCTGGCTTCCATTGCTCACTTTCACCTTCCCTGCCCCCAGCTTTGGGTATTGCCCTTCTTATACCCTGGGACATTTGAATCCATGGTTTTCAAACAGATGGGAAATGATAACATCACATTTGAAATTAGTTTCTATTTTTGCACAAGCCATTTGAAACAAAATATTTTAAAACATAGCAAGCCATTTTGGTGCCAAAATGTGTCCACATTTATTTCCATTGGAGGGGTCTTCATAAAAAAACATTAAAAAAATCTTTGCCCATGTGGGTGTGCAGAATAGAGAGTAAGAAAGCCCTGTGAAGGAGGGATGAGGACATCATGCTCAGGTTTTAAAAAGTTTGCAGGGTCACATTAAAACACCATGTTGATAGTGCTGAGGTCCTTGCTGCAGCCCACATTTGTCAGAGCACCCACCTCCAAGCGCCTTTTGATGGAGACCTGACAGTTGCAACAGAACTCCTAACCTAATGGCTCCTCTGTGGTCCCTTTTGTGACCAGAGCAGGCCAGGAGAGAGCTGTGCATTCACACCCTGCAGAGGCTGCTTTGCTGATCTTCCCATGGGATGGGGGAGCTGGTGTTGTCACAGGTACACACAGAAGGAGAAAATGCAGCGGGGCAAGGGCAGTTTTCCCAGTATATCTGGAGCCTGCTATTAGCTGCTGAGTTCTTTTCTGCTGGTTAAGTTCCCACTGACAAGTCAGGAAATCTGAACATGACCTGCAACCCCAGGTGGAGCTTGTGCACCTTGAGTGGTCCAACTGTCACTTACTACCCACTGATTATACAACTACCCTAAGGTATAGGGTGAGAGAAGGAGGATATGGTATCCCTTCCTCTTTATGGCTTCCCTAACTCTGAGGGTGAAAGATCTCTTGCCAAAACCACTCCAGGCTTTCAACAAGGCCTCTCTTCCCAGCCTCCCACATTGGCCTAGCTTCCTCTAAGCCATGGCAGGGCCTCTTGAGCCCCTTGTACTACTTACTCAGTCTAGGTCTCTCCCAAACTCTCCTGACCAGAATCTCAAGGAAATTAGTAAGTTATACAGAATTAAGGCAAGTTTGTTTTATTTTTTAATAACCTTAATTACATTTTATGCTGATATGTTTAAAAGCAAAAGACGATAAGGACCTATTCATCATGAGACTCAAAGAAGTTTTTGTCTGACAGTCTGGAAGCAGCTCAGAGACTGCACGGTGAACGAGTGCCAGAATTTGAATATGAACTCTTCCAACAGCAAGGCTAAGACTTACAACAAGATGCATTTCTGAATCCTCAACTCTAGACTTCTAAATTTAAATTATAAATCATCTTGTTACAAAGTCTCCCTTTAATATCACATTGAGGAAATGAAGGTTAAAAATTTATTGCAGGTAGTGGACCCCAGCCCCTACTTCTGCCTGGAATACCCTGTTTCTTTTGGGCAAGACCCTGTTCATTTGGGGGCCCCTTCCATCCTCTCTTTCCCCAGTCCCTGACCAACTAGCCAGACCATTCCCACTCTAGGCATGGTGCACCACTGAAAGCTCCACCTGGCCCTGGCTGGTGTGGCTCAGTGGACTGAGCACCGGACTGTGAAGCAAAGGGTCAATGGTTTGATTCCCAGTCAGGGCACATGTCTGGGTTGCAGGCCAGGTCTCCAGGAAGGGGTGCATGAGAGGCAACCATACACTGATGTTTCTCTCTTTCTCTTTCTCCTTCCTTTCCCCTCTCTCTAAAAATAAATAAATAGCCCTGGCTGTTGTGGCTCAGTGGACCAAGCGCTGCCCTGCTTGCAAACCAAAGGGTCTCCACCAAAGAGTCTTCCATTCAATTCCCAGTCAGGGTACATGCCTGGGTTGCAGGCCAGGTCCCCAGTAGGGGGTTCACAAGAGGCAAGCACACATTGATGTTTCTCTTCCTCTCTTTCTCCCTCCCCTCCCCTCTCTCTAAAGATAAATAAATTAAAAATCTAAAAAAAGGAAAGCTCCACCTATTAAGAAGATGACCACCCCAAGTGCCATCCATTTTAAGCTTGTGCCCACATACTGAACCAGCCCATTCTTAAACCAGCCAGGGTGTAAAGGAAACCCATATGGTCATGGGTGCAAGCTGGGAAAGGGTGATTGGTACAACTATAGTGGGTGGTATAGGGGTCTGAGCTATCTGCTCACAAAATTGCTTGATCATTCTGGTCCAGCTCAGGCTGGAACAGACATTAGTATCCCTGCCATGCTAAATAATTGAATGAAAGCAGCCAGGGTAGAGTGTGGCCTCATCACAAACGCAGCTGCAGCTGGCAAGCAACTCTGCCCACTGCCATAGTTTGTTTTGCTGGAGATTTGAAGGGCACACCTTCACAGCCACAATACAAACACATCTATCAGTTGTTAATGTTGGTCTACCTCTTTCACATACAATTTTGCCACTGACCAAACACCCTCTTCTGTTACTGTATTTGTGGTCTGGTGTAGGCCAAGGGTCCAGGACAGTCTCCACTCTGAGACACCAGAGGAATATGTGGATGCTTTGCTAAGGGAAGTGAGACCCCTACCTTTCTCTTCAGTGCATAGAAAGGTCTCTTCCACATTGTACCAACAGACAATGGCTAACCATGTAATGCCAAATTTGTTACAAGATATTAATTCAGAAGAGGTTTAGTGGGTGTTGCTGTGGTAATGATCCTGAAATCCCAGACTTAGCCCCAAAACATCTTTGTTTCCTTCTCACACTCTGTGTCCAATGCAGGTCATCAAGGACATTTCTGCTTATTGTAGCCACTCAGGGACATACTGACACAGGCTTCAATCAACATGTGCTTCTCCAATCTTTGTAGCAGGGGGAAGAGAAAGTGGGAAGGGGGTCTCGCACCAGTGATTAAACATTGTAATGGTTGGAAAGGACACACGTAACTCACATTCACAACACATTAACTAGAACTTATAGCCCAACTCGACTATAAGGAGAGTTGATCTTTGCAGGGAAGTTACTTGCTACTCTTCCCAGTCAGAGGTACTCATTGGTTCCTTTTGTTGTAGACTTCTCACCTTTAACTTTAACACATGAGTCAGCAACATACATTAAAATACCAAAAATGCTGCCATTCATCACTGAGACTGTCTGCCATTCTTGAAGGAGGACTTTCTGGTTTGGGGGTAAAATTGTATCATCCAATTGTCATTCTAGCCACTATGAGCCAATCACTACTACTCCCATCTGGAGCAGTTGCACTGGCTGAAAGTCACACCTTCATGATGTGTGGGTGTGGGTTCAGTGTTCAGTAGGAGCTTAAGGCAGGCAATCATTCCCCTCATCTGTTCTTCCCAGAAAAAGGAAAGACAGCCCTTTACTATTTCAAACATCTGCACTACCAAAATTCCAGAGGTCATGGGGCCAAGAGCTGAAACCTGGCCCCTAGCTGTGTCTAGGTTTGGGAAAGGCCTTTCTTATCTGAGCTTTCCACCTTTAGCACTGAAGATTTAGCACCCAGTTCCAGCTACAAGGAGAAACTAACTGAATTTGAAACACTAAAACCAAAACTGAGGAAGAAAGCAAGTCCTACTATAGCTGAGTTGGTACTGGACAAAGTGGACCTGAAGATGCTCCAAGACTTCAGTGAAATCTCTGCAAAACTACAAGTAAACTTCTTTTGGAATCTCAGGTTTTCTGAATTCTTCTGGGACTCCTGTCAATAGTGGGAACAGCTGAAAAGAAGTGTGTGCAGCAGAGACAGGGGTGGGCCCATTTCTAAGCTATCAACTCCCAGAGGGTGAATGAGATGGCATGGACTCTTTCCTCCTGCAGAGACCTCTCAGCCAACAAACTTGTGGCCCTATTTATGGGTAACCCAAATTTCACTCAGAGAATGAGACTGTAGCCTTTCGAAATCGGGAGATTTAAATCCCATTTTGATGGTGCAGGGACTTCATTAAGACACTTCCATGACACATCCTGCCCAGATTGGTGGTAGTTCATGTGATAGAGGAGGAGGCCTTCCATTGCCATCTCAGGAAGCTCCTTGACCACTGCGGAATCACTCTGTGAGTCCTATCCTCTCGCTAGTTAAGGTACCTCTGACCTCAGGAAGGAAAGAGACCCCTCCGTTTCTCCATTAAGTAACCCAAGCCGCAGTGGTGGGAATCTACATAAAGTGTTTTCTGCCAGACAGCAGGATCTTCAGGACATCTCCAGAACAAAACACCCCCTTGTCATGAATCTTTGGAATCATACTGTCAAGTCATACATCTACAGGTACATCAAGACATACTCTCCAGAGCTCCAGAGGTCATCACAAAGGTGAGTGTGGTGGGAGATGAGATGAACAGATCCTTGGCCCAGGTAGCTTTCTCCCAAGCCGTGGCTAAGTACCAAGTCCTGCTCTTTGAAAACAAAGGCCCATGAAGGTAGCAAGGACATCAATGTTGGAGACAAAGGAGGAGAAGGAGCTACCATTTCCTATCCTCCTTCTCAATTCATATCATCTTCATCCTTTTTGTTACTGATCCCACCAATGTCCCCAGCCTCTTTCAGTCCATTCCCCTCCAGCTTTATTCATACTCTACTTGACCCAGATCAGCGATTTTCAACTGCAGAATTTTAGTAAGTAGTTTACATGTGCCATGAGATGAAAAAAGCTGGAAATCTCTGCTCTAGATGATAGAATATATGAAGGTTCATTTTACTATTCTGTGTATTTATATGTATGGTTGAACATTTTTATAGTAATTTAAAAAGTAGGTCTTTAACCCCTCTGTAGTTGATTTTTGTATAGTGACAGGAGGGCTTCTGTTGCATTTTGTTTTCCATATGGATTTCCAGTTGCTTAATATCATTCATTAAAGACTGTCCTTTCCCCACTGGTCTGAAATTGCACCTTTTTCATAAATCAAGGGTCTACATATAAGCATGTCTATTTCAGGGCTCTATTCAGTTTTATCGGTCTATTTGTTAATCCATGCATCCATACCACAAACTTAATTACTATAGAATTTTGACAATTCTCATCTAGTAGCATAACTTCTCTTATCTACTAATAGCTCAAGAGTGCATTGGCCTAATTGATATCAATTTAAATTTTAGAAACACTGTGTTATGCTGTATACACAAATGTCCATAAATACATATATTCACCCACAAAATCTTTTGGACTTTTTATCAGAATTGCAGTCAATCTATAGATTAATTTTAGGAATAAATAACATTTACAATATTGATCCTTCACATCCATGATCGTATTATATTTTATAATTATGTAGAACTTCATTAATTTATCTAGATAGCATTTAAGTTATTAAATGTTCTTTGGCTAGAATTATTCTTTTTTTAATTACTTTATTGTTGTTCAATTACAGTTCTCTGCATTTTCTCCCCTCCCCTCCCCCCACGCCATTCAAACCCACCTCCCTCACTTGTTTCCACCCTCCCTCTTGGTTTTGTCTGTGTCCTTTATAGTAGTTCCTGAAAATCCTTCTCCCCACAGTCCCCTCCCCCCTCCCCCAGGCTATTGTTAGATTGTTCTTAATTTCAATGTCTCTGATTATATTTCACTTGCTGTTTTCTTTTGTTGATTATGTTCCAGTTAAAGGTGAGATCATATGGTATTTGTCCCTCACCGCCTGACTTATTTCGCTTAGCATAATATTCTCCAGTTCCACCCATGCTGTTGCAAAGGGTATAAGCTCCTTCTTTCTCTCTGCTGCATAAAATTCCATTGTGTAAATGTACCATAGTTTCTTGATCCACTCATTTGCTGATGGGCACTTAAGTTGCTTCCAGCACTTGGCTATTGTAAGTTGTGCTGCTATGAACATTGGGGTACATAGGTTCTTTTGGATTGGTGTTTCAGGGCTCTTAGGGTATAATTCCAGCAGTAGAATTGTAGGGTCAAACAGCAGTTACATTTTTAGTTTTCTGAGGAGGTTCCACACTGTTTTCCACAATGGCTGCACCAGTCTGCATTCCCACCAACAGTGCAGTAGGGTTCCATTTCTCCACATCCTCTCCAACACTTGTCTGTTGCTTTGTTTATGATGGCCATTCTGACTAGTGTGAGGTGGTATCTCATTGTGGTTTTAATTTGCATCTCTCTGATGGTTAGTGATACTGAGCATCTTTTCATGTGTCTCTGGGCCCTCTGTATGTCCTCCTTGGAGAAGTGTCTGTTTAAGTCTTTTGCCCATTTTTTAATTGGGTTTTGTGTGTTCCTGGAGTGGAGTCATGTGAGTTCTTTATATATTTGGGAGATCAAACCCTTGTCTGAGGTATCATTGGCAAATATATTTTCCCATATAGTTGGTTCTCTTTTCATTTTAATGCTGTTTTCTTTAGCCATACAGAAACGTTTTAATTTGATGAGGTCCCATTTGTTTATTCTTTCCTTTAAGTCCCTTGCTTTAGGGGACATATCAGTGAATATGTTGCTGCATGGAATGTCTGAGATTTTCCTGCCGATGTTTTCCTCTGGGACTTTTATGGTGTCACGACTTATATTTAAGTCTTTTATCCACCTTGAATTTATTTTTGTGAATGGTGTAAGTTGGTGCTCAAGTTTCACTTTTTTGCATGTAGCTGTCCAGATCTCCCAACACCATATGTTGAAGAGGCTATTTTTATTCCATTTTATGCTTCTGCCCCCTTTGTCAAATATTAATTGCCCTTAGAGACTTGGGTTTATTTCTGGGCTTTCTGTTCTGTTCCATTGGTCTATGAGCCTGTTTTTATGCCAGTACAAGGCTGTTTTGATTACAGTGGCCTTGTAATACAGTTTGATATCAGGTATTGTGATCCTTCCTCCTTTGTTCTTCTTTCTCAAAATTGCTGCAGCTATTTGGGGTCGTTTATGGTTCCATATAAATTTCTAAAATGTTTGTTCTATATCTGTGAAATATGTCATTGGTACTTTGATAGAGATTGCATTGAATCTATAGATCGCCTTGGGTAGTATGGCCATTTTGATGATGTTAATTCTTCCAATCCATGAGCATGGTACATGCTTCCATTTGTTTGTGTGTTCCTTAATTTCTTTCCTCAGTGTTGTGTAGTTTTCTGAGTACAGGTCTTTTACCTCCTTGGTTAGGTTTATTCCTAGGTACTTTATTTTTCTTGTTGCTATATCAAATGGGAATTTTTCCTGATTTATGTTTCTGATATTTCATTGTTCATGAACCAAAATGCTTTTGATTTCTGAGTATTGACTTTGTATCCTGTTGTTTTGCCAAATTCATTTATTAGGTCAAGTAGTTTTTTGGTGAAGTCTATAGGATTTTCTATGTACACTATCATGTCCTCTGCAAACAAGGACAGTTTTGTTTCCTCCTTTCCAATTTGGATGCCTTTTATTTCTTTTACTTGTCTGATTGCTGTGGCTAGGACTTCCAGTACTATGTTGAATACAAGTGGTGAAAGCGGGCATCCTTGTCTTGTTCCCAATCTTAATGGGAAAGCTTTAAGTTTTTGGCTATAGAGTATGATGTTGGCTGCATGTCTCTCATATATGGCCTTTATTGTGTTGTGGAATGCTCCCTCTATTCCCACTTTGCTGAGTGTTTTTATCATAAATAGGTGTTGTACCTTACCAAATGCTTTTTCTGCATCTATTGATATGATCATGTGATTTCTGTGTTTCATTTTATGTGGTGTATTATGTTTATTGATTTGCAAATATTGTACCATCCTTGAATCCCTGGGATGAATCCCACTTGATCATGGTGTATGATCTTTTTAACGTATTGCTGGATGCAGGTTGCCAATATTTTGTTGAGGATTTTAGCATCTATGTCCATCAGCAATATTGGCCTGAATTTTTCTTTCTTTGTTATGTCTTTATCTGGTTTGGGGATTAGGATGATGCTGGGTTCGTAAAAAGTTTAGGAGTCTTCCATCTTCTTGACCTTTTTTGGAATAGTCTATGGAGGATGGGGGTTAGCTCTCCCTTAAATGCTTTGTAAAATTCTCCTGTTAAACCATCTGGTCCAGAAGTTTTGTGTGTTGGGAGTTTTTATATTAGTGTTTCAATTTCATTGGCTGTTATTGGTCTGTTCAGGCTTTCTGCTTCTTCTTTACTGAGTTTTGGAAGATTATATATTTCTAGAAATTTGTCCATTTCACCTAGGTTTTCACATTACTTGGCATATAGTTCATCATAGTAATTTCTTATAATCCTTTGTATTTCTGTGGTATCAGTTGTAATCTCTCCTCTTTCATTTCTGATTGTGTTTATTTGGGTCCTCTCTCTTTTTTTCTTGATGAGCCTGCTTAAAGGCTTGTCGATTTTGTTTATCTTTTCAAAGAACCAGCTCCTGGATTCACTGATTGTTAGAATTGTGCTTTTTAGTCTCTATGTCATTTAATTCTGCTCTAATCTTGGTTATTTCCTTCCTTCTACTTGCTCTGGGCTATCTTTGTTGTTGTTCCTTGAGTTCTTGCAGATGTAGGGTTAGGTTATTTATTTGAAATGTATCTGGTTTTTGTTTTGTTTTGCTTTGTTTTGTTTTAGGTAAGCTTGTATCACTATGAATTTCCCTCTCAGGGCTCCCTTCACTGTGTCCCATAAGTTTTGGATTGTTGTGAGTTAATTTTTTGTTTGTTTGTTTCCAGGAACATTTTGATTTCTTCCCTAATCTCATTCTTGACCCATTCGTTGTTTAATAGCATGCTATTCAATCTCCCTGATTTTGAATGTTTTGGGTTTTTTTCCTTGGGGTTGGTTTCTAATTTTAGTCCCTTGTGGTCCAAGAAAATACTTGATATGATTTCAATTTTCTTGAATTGGTTGAGGCTTGTTTTGTGTCCTCTCCTGTGGTCTATCTTTGAAAATGTTCCATGTGCATTTGAGAAGAATGTGGATATTGCTTCTTTGGGATGAAAGGCTCTCTCTATATATATCAGTTAAGTCCATTTCATCTACGTCTTTGTTCAATGCCACAATATCTTTGTTGATATTTTGTTTGGAAGATCTGTCCATTTCTGACAGTGCGGTGTTAAAGTCTCCTACTATGATTGTGTTCTGTCAATATCTTTCTTGAAGTCCTCCAAGATTTTCTTTAAGTATTTGGGTGCTCCTATGTTGGGTGCATATATGTTCACAATGTTTATGTCTTCTAGATGGATTCATCCCTTGAGTATTATGAAGTGACCTTCTGGGTCTCTTTTTATGGCTCTTCTTTTGAAGTTTATTTTGTCAGATATGAATATTGATACCCTGCCTTTTTTTTTCCTGTCCATTTGCTTGGAATATTTGTTTCTAGCCCTTCACTTTCAGTCTGTGCATATCTTTTGTTGTGAGGCGGGTCTCTTGTAGGCAGCATATGTGTGGGTCATGTTTCCTTATCCATTCCACTATTTTGTGTCTTTTGATTGGAGCATTTAATCCATTTACATTTAAGGTTATTACTGATAGGTATTTATTCATCACCATTTTTTCATACCTGTGTTCCTCTCTCTCTCACTGTTTTTCTGCTTGTTCTTAAAGCAAACCCTTTAGCATCTCTTGAAGAGCTGGTTTGGAGGAGGTATATTCTTTGAGGCTTCTTTTGTCAGGGAAGCTCCTTATTTGGCCTTCCATTTTAATTGAGAGCCTTGCTGGATAAAGTAGTCTTGGTTGCAGGCCTCTGGTTCTCACTACTTGGAACATTTCTTGCCATTCTCTTCTGGCTTGGAGCATTTCCACTGAGAAGTCAGCTGCTAACCTTATCAGGGCTCCCTTGTATGTTACTTCCTGTTTCTCCCTTGCTGCCTTTAAGATTCTCTCCTTGTCGTGTAATTTTGCCACTTTAATTATGATGTGTCTTGAAGTGGGCCTCTTTGGGTTCCTCTTGATTGGGACTATGTCTGTTTCCTGGATTTGCGTGACTTTTCTCTCATCAGATTAGGGAAGTTTTCCATCATTACTTTTTCAAACAGGTTTTCTATCCCTTGCTCTTCTTCTTCTCCTCCTTCTGGTATCCCTATTATACAGATATTATTACTTTTCATGTTGTCCTGCATTTCCCTTAATCCCTCTTCATTCTTTCTGAGCCTCTTTTCCTTTTCTTGCTCTTTCTGAGTGTTTTTTTCTACGTGTCCTCCAGTTCGCTGATCTGATCCTCTGCTTCATCAAGCTTGCTTTTGATTCTTTCTACTGTGTTCTTCAGTTCAGAAATTGTATTCTTCATTTCCTCTTGGCCCTTGATGACAGTTTCTTTTTTTTTTTCAAAAATATGGAATGCTTCATGAATTTGCATGTCATCCTTGTGCAGGGGACATGCTAATCTTTTCTGTATCATTCCAATTTTAGTATATGTGCTGATGAAGGTAGCACTAGAATTATTCTTGATATTTTGGTATGATATGTTACAGATTACATTTTGTTTACTTTCTTTTTAAAAAAAAATTACTTATTTTTTATTTTTTAGAGAGGGGAACGGAGAGAGAAAGTGAGAGAGAGAGAAACATCCATGTGTGGTTGCCTCTAGCATGCCCCCTACTGGGGACCTTGACTGCAACCCAGGCATGTGCCCTTACTGGGTATCGAATCAGTTACCTTTTGATTCGCAGGCCAGTGACCAGCCACTGAGCCACACCAGCCAGGGTACATTTTGTTTACTTTCATTTTCATACTGTTTGTTGTTGTTAAAACAAAGTTTACCTTTTTTGTGTTAATGTTAAACCCAGCAACCTTTATATACACTGTCATTGATTCAATAGTTTAACTTTAGCTCTTTTAAATTTTCTTTTTTTAATATATTTTATTGATTATACTATTACAGTTGTCCCATTTCCCCCCCTTTCTTCCCCTCTACACCCCCCATTCCCCACCCTTTAGTTTTTGTCCATAGGTCATACACATAAGTTCTTTGCCTTCTATACTTCCTATACTATTCTTAACCTCCCTCTGTCTGTTTTCTACCTACTGTTTATGCTACTTATTCTCTGCACCTTTTCTCCCTCGCTCCCCCTACCACTCCCCTGTTGATATCCCTCCATGCCTTATATCAATCCCTTTAACATTTCATATAATAAAGGCTGGGTGATGATGAACTCCTTGAACTTGACCTTATCTGAGAAGCACTTTATCTGCCCTTCCATTCTAAATGATAGCTTTGCTGGATAGAGTATTCTTGAATGTAGGTCCTTGCCTTTCATGACTTGGTATACTTCTCTCCAGCCCCTTCTTGCCTGTAAGGTCTCTTTTGAGAAATCAGCTGACAGCCTTATGGGAATTCCTTTGTAGGTCATTGTCTCCTTTTCTCTTCCTGCTTCTAAGATTCTCTCCTTATTTTTAATCTTGGGTAATGTAATTATGATGTGTCTTGGTGTGTTCCTCTTTGGGTCCAACTTCTTTGGGACTCTCTGAGCTTCCTGGACTTCCTGAAAATCTGTTTCCTTCACCAGCTTGGGGAAGTTCTCCTTCATTATTTGCTCAAGTAAGTTTTCAATCCCTTGGTCTTCCTCTTCTCCTTCTGGCACCCCTATGACTCGAATGTTGGGACGTTTAAAGATGTCCTGGAGGTTCCTAAGCCTCTCCTCAGTTTTTTGAGTTCTTGTTTCTTCATTCTTTTATGTTTGGATGTTTTTTTCTTTCTGCTGGTCCACTCCATTGATTTGAGTCCCAGTTTCCTTCTCATCCCTTCTCATTTGTTCAAGTAATTGTGACAATTTTTCTTTGAATCCTGTGAACATCCTGATTAACAGTGTTTTGAACTGTGCATCTGATAGGTTGGCACTCTATTCATCACTTAGTTGTATTTTTTGAGGGGCTTTGATGTGTTGTTTCATTTGGGCCATTTTTTTTTCTCGGTGTGCCTGTTACTTTAAAGGGCAGAGCCTTAGGTGTTCACCAGGGCGGGGTAACCCACGTCATTGTGTTGTGACGCTGTCTGTGGGGGCAGGGCCTGAGAGAACAATGGCGCTTGCTCTGTTCTCCACACTTCCCCAGCTACCCACAAGCAAGTTGGGCCCCTCTTTTCTGGCTCCAGGGTGGGTGGGTGGGCCTGCACAGTTCCAAGTCCTTGTGGGTCTCCCCAACAAACTCTCCTGTGAAGCCAGGAGTTCCTCCCACTGCCGTCTCAACCCCCACAGTTGTTTTCAATTGGTGGCTTGAGGCTTTACCTCCCTGCGTTGGTCAGCCGTGCTGTCTGTTCTGTTCCCCAGCTTTTCCTCCTGGGTTATCTGCATGAGAATGAGGGACCACCCAGTCAACCAGTCTCAGCCCCGGTTTCACTGAGTGCGCCTGCCGCAGTTTGGCCAGGCGCACCCGCCACGGGCCTCTCCAGGCAGCTGGAGCGTTGCCAGTACTGCTCCACAAACCGTGTCTTGCTGAGTGCTCTCCACCCGGCTCTGCCCCGCTTACCGTTCTGGATGAACGTGTCTTCTTTAACTCCTTAGTTGTTGGACTTCCACTCAGTTCAGTTTTCTGTCAGATCTGGCTGTTTTTGTTTTTTAAATTGTTGTTTTTCCGCTTTCGGTTGTGTGAGGAGGCACAGTGTGTCTACCTACGCCTCCATCTTGGCCGGAAGTCCTCATATTATTACAATGTTATTAACAAAAATCCACACTTTATTCAGATTTCCTTACTTTTTATCCAGTGTCCTTTTTCTGTTTCAAGATCCCATGCAGTATCTCACATTACATTTAGTCATTGTGCCTCCTTAGGATACTCTTGGCTGTGACAGTTTCACAGGCATTCATTATTTTTGATGACTTTGACAGTTTTGAGGAGTATCAGGTATATTGTAGGATGCCACTCAAAACTTTTCTGATGATTATTAGCATATTCAATAGAGTGGTGAATTTAATGAGCAGTTTGTAAGGAATAAAAATATGATTTAACATTAGAAACTCCTTTCAATCATAATTCCCTACATTAACAAATTAGAAGAAATAAAAATACTTGATCATGTCAATGAGTAAAGGAAAGGTCTTTTAAAGAAATCGAAGATGAGTTCATAGTATAAACTAAGATTAGAGTAACTTTCAATTCTTAAGACAATAAACACACTTAAATGTGAAATGTTAGAAGCAGCACTATTATAATCAGAAACTATACATACATGTATATTCTCACCCCTACCATTCACAACTACTGAAACACAAAGCCAGAGCTCTGGATGTCACATAAATAAAATGTATAAATATTGAAAATAAAGAGATAGAGTTTGGTGACAATCTCATTATCTATTTTTAAAATTCAAAGGTATAGTAAGCACATGGGATATTTGAGTAAATGAGACCAGGTAGTACATGAAAGATTACTATAATAAAATAAAGAGCCCTGCCGCTAATTCAGTAACTAATGAGAACATGTAACAGAAAACACCAAATTCACAACAGCAACAATATCCAAAAATTTCCTATGAAAAATCCTACCAAAAATGTACAAGATCTATATAACCATATATAAAACTATATAACTACTGTACATATAGTTATGTATATTATAAAATATGACATATATAAGCTATATAATATGTTATATCTGACATATCTAATATATCATATATGCATATCACATCATATGAGGCCTGTCCAAAAGGTATCCAGCCATGTACTATGAAAAGTAGAGACATTTATTGAAGAAGATTCAAGATAAAAGAAGATTGTACATAGGAGGACAATGATGTCTCAGTCTCCTTCAAAGTAGGCACCTTGGGACCCCGCATAGTTCTCCCGCCCAGTCACCATCAGCTGCCCTAGCATGTTTTCCTGAATCTCAATCAATGGTCTGAGACCCCTTTCCTTTCAAAGCTAATTTTAGTTTTGGGAAAAGCCAGAAATAATAGGGTGCCAAATCTGGGCTGTAGAGGGGCTAAATCCCCTGGGAAATTTGTTGTTTCACAAAAAAACTGCATGAGACATGATGCATGAGCAGGTGTGTTGTCATGATTATGCTGCCAATCACCAGTTGCCCATAGCTGCAGCCTTCTGAATCATCCAAATAGTTTCTGTGGAGAAATGTTCAAGCTTACTGCCAAATTTGATGCAGATTCATTGCTCTACTTGCTCAGTCATTTTGAATGTGACAACTGCACATGCTCACTCAATGGCATCTACTGCTCCTACTGACTAGTACAGTGAAGTCATCACTGTTCACGCATGCACATTCCAGTCCACTCTCCTTGGCTGCCAGGATACATTGATGTCACACAAAATGTTCTCGTTATATCAACAATGGTTGGACTTTTTCCGGACAGACCTCATATATGTGGTTTACAAGGTCTGGGACAAATAATGCCACTTTTTTATTACAAAATCTTTTATTACAAAATCATGAGCATGTAATTATGTAACATAATGATATCACACTCAATCACACCATATGATATTTTAGGTGAAATGTTCAAATTGCTGTTCATTTCATGCGAGACATTCACATACCCTACCAACCACACTCAAGCAAGTCTTACTTCTGCCGGACTCTGTATAGTTTTATATATCTGTATAAATATATATAAACATGCAAGTTTACTGATAGGTTCAGATAAATTAAGTACCAAATAAATGAATCAGTATATCATATTCATTGATGTGGACCAGAATATTGTAAACATACAGATTCTGATTTAATGATTTACAGATTTAATGCCTTACCTATAACTGCCAAGATGATAACCAAGCTCACACTGCTAACTTCTGCTCTCCAAATTAAACCTGGAAAACTATAGAATGAAGCAGAGAGGTGTGGAGATCCACAAGAAAATCTTTTTTAAAAACTCCTGAGAAAGCCCTGGGGGAGACTAAAGACTATAGTGAACTGTGGAAAGTGAAGACTTTTGTTTGGGATGGAGGCTTTGGGAGCAGTGGCATAGGGATGGGCTCTAGCCTGCATAGATGCAGATGACAGGGTGAGTAGGCAAAAATATTTAAAAACTTCTTTCCTGCTTCATTGCACAAATCTGAGGCCCTCAGACCACACATGCACAAAGATGCTGTTGTTTTGAGGCATATGATTCTGGAATCTGTGCTATAGCTGTCTGAAACTGCCTTGGTGTGTAAGGACTGGTTTGTCAAAAATTATTATTTAGCCCGGCTGGTGTAGCTCAGTGGATTGAGCGCGGGCTGGGAACCAGAGGGTCCCGGTTCGATTCCCAGTTGGGGCACATGCCTGGGTTGCGGGCCAGGTCCCCGGTGGGGGCCGTGTGAGAGGCAACCATACATTGCTCTTTCTCCCTCCCTTCTCCTCTCTCTGAAAATAAAATCTTTTAAAAAAATGTAAAAAAAAAATTATTATTTAAATCTAATATAAAAAATGGAAATAAGCCAGGCAGCGAAAGACAAATACCATATGATCTCACCTTTAACAGGAACCTAATCAACAAAACAAACAAGCAAGCAAAATATAACCAAAGACACTGAAATTGAGAACAGTCTGACAGTGACCATAGGGTAGAGGGGAGGGGGTTAAAGGGGAAAAGGGTGAAGAGTTTGCAGGAACAAGTATAAAGGACACATGGACAACAACAAGGGGGTGTGGAAACAGGGGAGGGAGGTGGGGAGAACTGGGGTGGTGGGGAGGGGTGGGGGAAAGGTAGAAAACTGTACTTGAACAACAATAAAAAATGTGGAAAAAATGAACTAGAAATAGAATAACTAGTGAACCACACATAGTATGGGTAGGTATGCTTTCATGAAATTATATTTATATAATTTCATATATATATACAATTATATTCTAAAAATACACTAAATAAAAATATAAAATATGTTACTTCTATGAATGAGTATCAAAAAGTGAAAACACCAGCACTAAGCAAGGCAAAGACAGATAATTGCAAACCAGCAGGACTTCCTCAAATTCCCACTGCTGTTCAGCAACTTCAATAAAAACAAAACCTGCCCTGGCTGGTGTAGCTCAGTGGATTGAGCGCGGCTGGGAACCAAGCGGTCCCAGTTCGATTCCCAGTCAGGGCACATGCCTGGGTTGCGGGCCAGGTCCCCATGGGGGCCATATGAGAGGCAACCATACATTGCTGTTTCCTCTCCCTCTCTTTCTCCCTCCCTTCCCCTCTCTCTCTAAAAATAAATAAAAATAAAATCTTTAAAAAAAAAAAAAAAACCTTTACAACACAGGGTTTCCAAAGTGTCAGTCAGGCTGGTGAAGAGATGTCATGGGAAATGTGACTTCTTTTCTGACTCTCCCCCAAGGTCCTGGGTGCTGCAGCTCCCCATCTAGCATTTGTCTGGTTCATTATTGCAGTGATCTCTTCAAGGGTTGTGAGGAGACTCCTTAGTGAGACCTGAGGGATCTACCTGCCCTAGAACAGAAGGCACTGCAGAATCCAACTTTGGACATTACTGTCAGCTTTGGGGAATCTCAGGCATGACTCTCAGACTGAGTACCCCGTCCACCTCAACCTCCTCAGGGAACTTGGGAGTTCAGGACAAGGTCTGAAAGGAGCAACATCAGGTCCACAGCAGGCAGGGCCCTGACTCTCCCTTGAATCAAAGTGAGAACCAGGAGGGAAGACAAAGGAACTCTGGACCCTAGAACAGTCAGTCCTGGGAGACCCAGAGGGCAGAATGACCAGAAACAGTGATTCATAACATTTGCATCTTCTGGTTCTGACACTCTAGGGGCTCCATGGAAGAGCACACCCTTTCGGATCAGCAAGAGGGTATGTCCAGGACATGACTGGAGTCAACATGAGGATACTGAGGAAGATCCAATTTAGAACTGGGAGGCCAGAAGTCTAGGAAAGCAAAAGCCCAGCCACCTCATTGAAGAGAGGAAATGAGGTATAGAAGAGGCCTCAAGGGAAGCTGAACCCAAGAGTCTCAGGAGGGTGATGTGAGAAGGCAAATTCAGGTGTCACAAGGTGAGCACATATTATGGAATGAGGAGAGTTCCTATGGGAAAGAAATGGAAACTAGACTTCCAGTCAAGATGGAGGCATAGGTAGACATACTTCACCTCCTCATGCAATCATAGAATTAGAACTAGATCTAAAAACAAATAATACCCAGAACCATCAGAAAAGTGAACTGTATGGAAATCCAACAACCAAGTATTTAAAGAAGCCACATTCATCCAGACGGGTAGGAGGGATGGAGTCACAGAGACAGGCAGAGAGGTGCAGAGAGGCAGTGTAGTGCAGAGAGCCAGCAGCAGATGCTGAACACACTGTCCTACATTCATGTGTGGTGAATAAAAATTGGGAGGGATACCTTGGCCTAGGGATCCCAGCCCTAGGCCAGACCACATAGCCCAGGGTTCCTGCACCAAAAAGATAAATCCCCATAACTTCTAGCTGTAAAAACCAGTCAGGGTAGGGGCAGTGGAAGAAACTGACATATTTACAGGAGACTCTGTTTAAAGGACCTGCATGGACTTAGAATGTGAGCAAACCTACCCACTCTGTGATTCAGCACCAGGGCAATGCTGGAAGGGCACAAGTGGCATACAAGGAGAAAGTGAGGAGACTGAAAACAGGGTGAGTGCTGGGAGACAGCTTCCTCCCATGCAAACTACCAGAAGCTAGGCAGCAGCATTGTCCCCTTTCCGAACCCTCTCCCCACACAGAGATTATAAAGCAGTGAAATGGTTTACCCCACCCTGGTGATTACCTAAGGCTCCACCCCACTCAATTTACAGGTGCCTTTTCTACAGTAGGCCATGCTACTAAGACAGGAAACAGGTCAAAGCAGGTCTACCTAATACACAGAAACAAACACAGGGAGGCTGCCAAATTGAGTAGATAAAGAAATATGGCCCAAATGAAAGAACAGAACAAAACCTCAGAAAAAGAACTAAATGAAACAGATAACCAACATATCAGATGCAGAGTTCAAAATACTAGTGATCAGAATGCTCAAAGAACTCACTGAGTAAGCCCTGGCTGGTGTAGCTCAGTGGATTGAGCATGGGCTGTGAACCAAAGCATCACCAGCTTGATTCCCAATCAGGGCACATCCTGGGTTGCAGGCCAGGTTCCCAGGGGGGCCATGTGAGATGCAACCACACATTGATGTTTTTCCCCATCTCTTTCTCCCTCCATTCTCTTCTATCTAAAAATAAATAAATAAAATCTTTAAAAAAACGTAATCCAACTGAATACAATCTTCTTTTAAAAAAAAGAACTCACTGAGTACAACAACAAGATAAAGGAAGAAATGAAGTTTACACTAAGTGAAATAAAAATTGACAGGGAACCATTGGTGGAGAGGAGGAAGCTGAGATTCAAATGAACAATTTGGAACATAAGGAAGAAATAAGCATTCAACCAGAACAGCAAGGGGAAAAATGATTAAAAAAAAAAAAGGATAGTATAAGGACCCTCTGGGACATCTCCAAACGTACCAACATCTGAATCATAGGGATGCCAGAAGGAGAAGAGGAAGAGCAAGCAATTGAAAACTTATTTGAAAAAATAAGAAAGAAAACTTCCCTCATTTGGTGAAAGAAATAGATACACAAGTCCAGGAATCACAGAGAATCCCAAATAAGTTGGACCCAAAGAGAACCACACCAAGAGACATCATAATTAAAATGCCAAAGGTTAAAGATAAAGAAAGAATCTTAAAAGCAACAAGATAAAAAGCGGAGAGTTACCTACAAAGGAGTTCCCATAAGACTGTCAGCTTTCTCAAAAGAAACTTCACAGGCAAGAAGGGACTACCAAGAAGTATTCAAAGTCATGAAAGGCAAGGACCTATAACCTAGATTACTCTATCCAGCAAATCTGTCATTTAGAATGGAAAGACAGATAAAGTGCTCCCCAGACAAGGTAAAGCTAAAGGAGTTCATCATCACCAAGCCATTATTACATGAAATGTTAAAAGGACTTATTTAAAAAAGAAGAAGATAAAAACTATGGACATTAAAATGACAATGAATTCACAAGTATCGACAACTGAATCTAAAAAAACAAAGTAAGAAAACAACCAGAGCATCAACAGAATTATTGATATGGAGATCATTTGGAGGGTTATTAGCTGGGAGAGGAAAGAGGGAGAATAGGGGAAAAGGTGCAGGGATTGAGAAGCATAATTGGTAAGTACAAAATAGACAGGAGGATGTTAAGAATAATATAGGAAATGGAGAAGCCAAAGAACTTATATGCATGACCATGGACATGAACTAAGGGGGTGGAAAGCTGGAGGGAAAGGGGGTACTGGACAGAGGGGGGCAAAGGGGGGAAATTGGGACAACTGAAAAAGCATAATCAATAAATATATGTTTTTAAAGAAAAGAAATGGAAACTAAAACCAATGCTGTTGTGATCCAGAGAGGGGTGAGACTCAGGGGCAAGTACAGCTCCAGTAGGGACTGCCCAGGAGAGTGGAGGGTGCAACTATCCATTCACACACCAATATCATGGGTAACACCATGCCTGAAGTGCTTGGGGTAGCACTGAGGTGAGGAACAAGAGGAGTTCTCCAACAAGGGGGGGAGCCCAGCCCTACTCTAGGAGCAGCTTGACCCAGGGTAAGAAAACAGGACTTAGTTTGGGCCAATCTGAGGAGGACAAACCAACCAGCAGGAGCAGCTGGAAGAAAACAAAGCAGGAAGCTGGTGGTGGGGTGATTGAAAGAGGGGGGTGCTACCAACTGAGACTGGGCCCACCATCATCTTCTGGGAGGTACAGCCTCCCAGGGGCCCATCTGACCCAGGCAGTCCTGGTGGTAGCCAAGCTGGGACTAACTAGGGTCTTGCCCTTGAGCAATCAAGGAGGCCATCAGCAGGCCTCCTGCACCTGCAGGAATGGGAGTAGAGCTAGTATCATGACTTCTCAACCTGGCAAATGCCTAGCAACATGAAACAATGTGCCTAGCAGCAGAGAAGTGCCCTTTCTGGCCATTTGAACCCTATTTTTCTGTACTTTCTGAAAAGAGAGAAGCTGGAGACTCCTCCACACTTGGCCAGGGCCCACTCTCCAGACCAGCTGTGAGCCACCTTTGTGACATCACATGACCAGTAAAGAGGACTGTGACTCCAGCAGCTGGTTGCCCCATGACCGAGACTCCAGAATTTGGGGAGCAGTATATATTGGTCATCCTTGCTGTGACCAAAGGCACTTCTGACCCTAGTGTTCAGTGATACAATCCTGTGTGGCAAATGCTGTTTGTTCTAGAGCAGATCCATGGCTAGTCCAAATATCAGTGAGATAGATGAAGCCAAGCTAGACCCATCAGAGGAGAGAGCACCACCAATGAGGGTCCAAGCTGACACATCCTAGGATCCAAATGTGGATCCAAGGGAGGCTTTGGAGGGGCACAGAGACCAAGCCCAGAGCCAAAATCCAAGCCGCCAAGACAATATGCAACCACAGAACCCCAACCAAGTTGCTGCCAGCATAGAAGGAAACAACATTTTTCTTGGGCTGTCCTTCCCAAGAAAGCTTTGGAGATTAGTGGAGGACAATGCCTTCATGTCTGTGCACTGGAATGAAAATGGAGATACCCTGATCATCAAGGAAGATCTTTTCCAGAGGGAGGTTCTTTGCCTCAAGGGCACAGAGAAAATCTTTGAATCAGACAGCCTGGAGAGTTTCATCTGTCTGATGAACCTCTATGGATTCAGCAAAATACGCCTAATTGACTCTTCAGTTGGCTCTTCAGGAAACAGATTGATGGCAAAGTAGAAAGTCCTCCTGTTTCCCATGTTCTCTGTTACTTGAACATCTTTCTATTAGACCGATATTGAAAGGATTTTATTTCAGGGGATGATTCTTTTCACATGAGACAGTATTAAAAGATGAGAAAGTATAGATTTTCATATGAAACTATCACCCCCTTAAAGATAACCTGCAAGGATGACCTAAGACTAAGACTCTGAGAGGCCAGTTAATGTCAAAGAGATGCATTTTCTCCCAGAATGACTAAAATAATTAATTTTTTAAAAGATTTTATGTATTTACTTTTATAGAGAGGGGAAGGGAGGAAGAAAGAGAGGGAGAGAAACAGCAATGTATGGTTGCCTCTCACATGGCCCTCACTGGGGACCTGGCCTGCAACCCAGGCATATGCCCTGACTGGGAATCGAACCGGGACCCTTTGGTTCCCAGCCCACGCTCAGTCCACTGAGCTACACCAGCCAGGGCTAAAATAATTAATTTTGTTTCAGATCTACCGCAATTCCAACTTTCAAAGAGACAAGCCTTGGCTCATCGAGAACATTAAGAGAGAAGGCAACTAGATGGCCACTGCTGCTTAGCCAGGGAGCAGCGCAACACGTCCAAAGAGGAAGAAGAAGCAGGTAACCCCTACAATACACTCTCCAAGAATTAACCACAGAGGAGGCACCAAACAGCTGACCAAAAGACCCAGAAGAAAGCCCCAAGTGTTCAGGAACCCAGTGGCACCTGGTCATTCAAGTTCTCAGGTCTGTGGTCCACAAGCAATGGCAAGGTAGTCCACTGCCCAAGTGAGACAGGTGGCCCAAGTCGGGAGGGTACATCCTGGAATGTCATGTTTGTGCCCACAGCTCCCGCGGGAACCAATGGCACAGGGGAATTGCCTACCAGCCACCCAGATTACCCACTGTGTGATTCGGCGATGTCTTTGTACACCTGTTATTCCATCCTGGTGGCTGCCCTTTCAGTCATGGCCCGACCAACGGACCCTGATGAGGGTGAGGAGGAGGAGAGCTCCTCAGGTTACTCGTGTGCACTCTGTGAGCAACTCAGGGACAATAGAGGCCCCTAGGCTCCCAAGTGACAGAAAACAATCATCACTTTGTAACCACAAATCATTTTCGGCTTTAATAAAGAAAAGCACAACTCCATGGGAGTAAATGAACAATGAGAATTGTGAGTCCGTGCTCTCTGGTTTCCATGCTACACACACCTCATCAGAGACCTAGAAGGCTAGTAATCCTGGCCCGACACAGGGGCTTGTCCCCATTGTCCTCATTCATTTTCACACATCACCCAAGGGCCTGGCTGGGGAGCTCTGAAGCAAGCTCAGGAAGATTGGGTCCCCTGAGCCTCACCTGCTGGTCAGGAGACAGAACTTCCTGACTCTTGACCCTGGGGGGGATCACCTTCCAATAGTCATGTACCTTAAAACAAGAGGGTCTTTCCTCATGGGTCCCCCAGTGATGCCAGGAAGTTTCTGACCAGCAGCTGACTGACTCTAGCCCAATTTTCAGGGACCTCCCAGAGAGATCCACCTAAAATTAGGGCTACCCTCTCTGCTCAGCCGTCTACAACCATGGCAGTCTGGCTCAGAAGACGAGCCATTCCAGTCAAGCCCTGGGAGAAAGCCCATCATCCTCACAGCTAACAAGCACTAGGAACTCTCCTAGAAGGGACCCATATAAGTAAAAGATTGTCCACAAAAAAAAAACAACCAACAAACAATCAAACAAACAAACAAACAAAACACTACTCACCACTTTTCCATCAGAGCTCTATTTCAGATCCTTTCTTTGGTCACGAAGTAGCTGTGTGACATGTCTAACACACGGCTTCATGAGCCAAGGGATACTTTTACAACAGAGCAAGAATCACTTGCCAGGACAGACAGGTGCTGTGTTTCAAAGTCTGATGTCCCCTTCATGGTGCATGAGGCAGTCCCTGACTGGTCACCCTCGGGCAATCAGTGCCCACACCCAGCCCTCCCACAACATCCCCTGGATGCTGCTGAAGCATTCTATGAGTTTGACCAGAACAAAGAGAGGAGAAAACATGTAAGGGAGTTGCGAATACTAACCCGTTCTCTTAAAACACATTTCTTTGTACAACACAGGAATGAGTAGGACCCGAATGAGTGACACCAAGATATTTAGTGGAAGCTTTCCCTTTTTCCCAAAGGTCAAAGTCCTTGACAGTGTCAATGAGCCCAAAGAGGCATCCCCTGAGAAAAGCCCACTGCATCTGAACACAGAAGGCTATTTATGTGAACAGCAGGTGGTGGGTAGCCCTCTCCACTGTGGTGCCAACTCAGATTAAGCCTGATTCATATGTCTGCAGCATGATGGCATGTTGATGGTCATGAGTCAGCTGGTTCCTTGGTAAACTTCCTGTGAGGAGTCCTCCTGCCCCAAGGGAATCAGGTGCTCTGGGATGTCCACCTGGAAGATATCCTTTCCACCTCTCCTGGGTATGGGCTCCAGTAACCACCTGGGGTTTGAAAGTGCAGTCAGGTACTTCTGCTTCAGGTTGGTCAGTACAGCTTGATTTTCCAGTTCCACAAGCTCATCGGGAGCTAAGTTTTCCGGGCACTGCAAAGTTTCCCCAATGTCAACGA